>JAHRIG010009371.1:151671-194078 GCA_020311275.1 Eira barbara | reverse complement strand
GTTCCATATAAATTTTAGGATTATTTGTTCTATTTCTTTAAAAAAAAATGGATGGGATTTTGATAGGGATTGCATTAAATGTGTAGATTGCTTTAGGTAGAATAGACATTTTCACAATATTTGTTCTTCCAATCCATGAGCATGGAATATTTTTCCATTTCTTTGTGTCTTCCTCAATTTCTTTCATGAGTACTTTATAGTTTTCTGAGTATAGATTCTTTGCCTCTTTGGTTAGATTTATTCCTAGGTATCTTATGGTTTTGGGTGCGATTGTAAATGGGACTGACTCCTCAATTTCTCTTTCTTCTGTCTTGTTGTTAGTGTAAAGAAATGCGACTGATTTCTGTGCATTGACTTTATATCCTGACACTTTACTGAATTCCTGTATAAGTTCTAGCAATTTTGGGGTGGAGCCTTTTGGGTTTTCCACATAGATTATCATATCATCTGCAAAGAGTGATAGTTTGACTTCTTCTTTGCCAATTTGGATGCCTTTAATTTCTTTTTGTTGTCTGATCGCTGAGGCTAGGACTTCTAGTACTATGTTGAACAGCAGTGGCGATAACGGACATCCCTGCCGTGTTCCTGACCTTAGCGGAAAAGCTTTCAGTTTTTCTCCATTGAGAATGATATTTGCGGTGGGTTTTTCATAGATGGCTTTGATAATATTGAGGTATGTGCCTTCCATCCCTACACTTTGAAGAGTTTTAATCAGGAAGGGATGCTGCACTTTGTCAAATGCTTTTTCAGCATCTATTGAGAGTATCATATGGTTCTTATTCTTTCTTTTATTAATGTATTGTATCAGGTTGATGGATTTGCGGATGTTGAACCAACGTTGCAGCCCTGGGATAAATCCCACTTGGTCGTGGTGAATAATCATTTTAATGCACTGTTGGATCCTATTGGCCAGTATTTTGGTGAGAATTTTTGCATCTGTGTTCATCAAGGATATGGGTCTGTAATTCTCTTTTTTGGTGGGATCCTTGTCTGGTTTTGGGATCAAGGTGATGCTGGCCTCATAGAATGAGTTTGGAAGTTTTCCTTCCATTTCTATTTTTTGGAACAGTTTCAGGAGAATAGGAATTAATTCTTCTTTAAATGTTTGGTAGAATTCCCCTGGGAAGCCGTCTGGTCCTGGACTTTTGTTTGTTTGGAGATTTTTGATGACTGTTTCAATCTCCTTACTGGTTATGGGTATGTTCAGGTTATCTATTTCTTCCCGGTTCAGTTGTGGTAGTTTATATGTCTCTAGAAATGTATCCATTTCTTCCAGATTGTCAAATTTGTTGGCGTAGAGTTGCTCATAGTATGTTCTTATAATTGTTTGTATTTCTTGGGTGTTGGTTGTGATCTCTCCCCTTTCATTCATGATTTTATTTATTTGCGTCCTTTCTCTTTTCTTTTTGATCAGTCTGGCCAGGGGTTTGTCAATCTTATTAATTCTTTCAAAGAACCAGCTCCTAGTTTTGTTGATTTGTTCTATTGTTTTTTTTTAGTTTCTATTTCATTGATTTCTGCTCTGATCTTTATGATTTCTCTTCTCCTGCTGGGTTTAGGCTTTCTTTGTTGTTCTCTCTCCAGCTCCTTTAGGTGTAGGGTTAGGTTGTGTATTTGAGACCTTTCTTGTTTCTTGAGAAAGGCTTGCACCGCTATGTATTTTCCTCTCAGGACTGCCTTTGTTCTGTCCCACAGATTTTGAACCGTTGTGTTTTCATTATCATTTGTTTCCATGATTTTTTTCAAATCTTCTTTAATTTCTTGGTTGACCCATTCATTTTTTAGAAGGATGCTGTTTAGTCTCCATGTATTTGCGTTCTTTCCAAATTTCCTCTTGTGATTGAGTTCTAGCTTCAGAGCATTGTGGTCTGAAAATATGCAGGGAATGATCTCAGTCTTTTGGTACCGATTGAGACCTGATTTATGACCCAGGATATGGTCTATTCTGGAGAATGTTCCATGTGCACTAGAGAAGAATGTATATTCTGTTGCTTTGGGATGGAATGTTCTGAATAGATCTGTGATGTCCATCTGGTCCAGTGTGTCATTTAAGGCCTTTATTTCCTTGTTGATCTTTTGCTTAGATGATCTGTCCATTTCAGTGAGGGGAGAGTTAAAGTCCCCTGCTATTATTGTATTACTGTCGATGTATTTCTTTCATTTTGTTATTAATTGGTTTATATATTTGGCTGCTCCCATGTTAGGGGCATAGATATTGAAGATTGTTAGGTCTTCTTGTTGGACAGACCCTTTGAGTAGGATATAGTGTCCTTCCTCATCTCTTATTATAGTCTTTGGCTTAAAATCTAATTGATCTGATATAAGGATTGCCACCCCAGCTTTCTTCTGCTGTCCATTAGCATGGTACATTGTTTTCCACCCCCTCACTTTAAATCTGGAGGTGTCTTCCGGTCTAAAGTGAGTTTCTTGTAGGCAGCATATTGATGGGTTTTGTTTTTTTATCCATTCTGATACCCTGTGTCTTTTGATTGGGGCATTTAGCCCATTAACATTCAGGGTAACTATGGAGAGATATGAATTTAGTGCCGTTGTATTGCCTGTAAGGTGACTGTTACTGTATATTGTTTCTGTTTCTTTCTGATCTACTTCTTTTAGGGTCTCTCTTTGCTTAGAGGACCCCTTTCAATATTTCCTGTAGAGCTGGTTTGGTGTTTGCAAATTCTTTCAGGTTGTGTTTGTCGTGGAAGCTCTTTATCTCTCCTTCTATTTTCAATGATAGCCTAGCCGGATATAGTATTCTTGGCTGCATGTTTTTCTCGTTTAGTGCTCTGAATATATCATGCCAGTTCTTTCTGGCCTGCCAGGTCTCTGTGGATAGGTCCGCTGCCAATCTAATGTTTTTACCCTTGTATGTTACAGACTTCTTTTCTCGGGCTGCTTTCAGGATTTTCTCTTTGTCGCTAAGACTTGTAAATTTTACTATCAGATGACGAGGTGTGGACCTATTTTTATTGATTTTGAGGGGCGTTCTTAGCATCTCCTGGATTTTGATGTTTGTTCCCTTTGCCATAGTAGGGAAATTCTCTCCAATAATTGTCTCCAATATACCTTCTGCTCCCCTCTCTCTTTCTTCTTCTTCTGTAATCCCAATTATTCTAATGTTGTGTCGTCTTATGGTGTCGCTTATCTCTCGAATTCTCTCCTCGTGGTCCAGTATTTGTTTGTCTCTCTTTTGCTCAGCTTCTTTATTCTCTGTCATTTGGTCTTCAATGTCACTAATTCTTTCTTCTGCCTCATTTATCCTAGCAGTGAGAGGTTCCATTTTTGATTGCACCTCATTAATAGCTTTTTTTATTTCAACTTGGTTAGATTTTAGTTCTTTTATTTCTCCAGAAAGGGCTTTTATCTCTCCGGAGAGGGTTTCTCTAATATGTTCTATGCCTTTTTCGAGCCCGGCTAGAACCTTGAGAATTGTCATTCTGAACTCTAGATCTGTCATATTACCATTGTCCGTATTGATTAGGTCTCCAGCCTTCGGTACTGCCTCTTGTTCTTTTTTTTGAGGTGAGTTTTTCCGCCTTGTCATTTTGTCCAGATAAGATTTGTTTTCTCCTGCTGTGGAATTCTGCTGCTCTTGGTGATAGAAGTTGGTCTTAACTGGGTTTCTTGTTGTTCTTCTGGGGGAGGGTCCTGTTGTGGTGATTCTCAAGTGTCTTTGCCGCAGGCGGAATTGCACCGCCCTTGCCAGGGGCCGGGTAAGTAATCCGCTTGGGTTCGCTTTCGAGAGCTTTTGTTCCCTGAGCGCTTTCCGTAGAGTTCCGGAGGACGGGAATGAAGATGGCGGCCTCCCAATCTCCGGCCCAGAGGAGCCGAGAGGTTCGGGTTCCGCTCCTCAGTGCGCCCTCAGAGAAAAGCGCCAAACCGCCCCACCTCCCTGGTCTGCGTTCGTGCCTTGAGGGAAGCAGTCAATCGCTGGCACCCAGAGAAAAGCGCCGTGTCGCCTCCGTCTTCGTGGCCTCCGGCCGCGCTCCGAGCCCACCCAGCCTGCGACCGGCACAAGGTAACCCTGGGCTGAGAGCTCGCTCCTCGGCTTTGTCGCTGTAGCCGCCTTCCCCGCTCTAATACCTGCGAGCTCTGCGGCCCTCAGACACCCCCGGTCCTTCTGTGACCCCGCGGGACCCGGGGTTACGCTGACCCCGCCTGGGTTTCCCCCAGTTTAGCCTCTGGAGCGATGTCTCCCAGTGGAGCAGACTTTTAAAAGTCCCGATGTTGTGCTCCGTGGCTCCGCTGCTTGCCGGGAGCCGGCCCCTCCCCCCGCGGTCTATCTTCCCGTCGCTTTGGATTCACTTCTCTGCAGGTCCTACCTTTCAGAAAGTGATCGATTTTCTGTTTCTAGAATTGTTGCTCTTCTCCTCTTCGATTTCCCGTTGGATTTGTAGGTGTTCACAATGGTTTGATAAGCTATCGAGCCGATCTCCTGCTACCCGCTTTCATCTCAGCCTGCTACTTCTCCGCCATCTTGACTCCTCCAGCACTACATAATTCTTAAAGGGACTATCCACCAAGAAGATCTAACAGTTGTAAATATCTACGCCCCAATATGGGAGCAGCCAATTACATAAGAAAACTATTAATCAAGATAAAGAGTCATATTGATATGAATGCATTAATAGTAGGAGGTCTTAACACGCCTCTCTCAGAAATAGATCATTGAAGCAGAAAATCAATATAGAAACAAGAGCATTGAATGACACATTGGACCAGATGGACCTCATAGATATACACAGAACATTCCACCCTAAAACAACAGAATGCTCATTCTTCTCAAGTGCACATGGAACCTTCTCCAAAATAGACCACATAATGGGTCACAAATCAGGGCTCAACCAATACCAAAAGATTGAGATTATTCCCTACATATTCTCAGATCACAATGCTTTGAAACTGGAGCTCAATCACAAGGAAAAGTTCAGAAGGAACTCAAGCACCTGGAGCTAAAGACCAACTTGCTTAAGAATGCTTGGATCAACCAGGAGATCAAAGAAGAACTTAAACAATTCATGGAAACCCATGAGAATGAAGACACTTCGGTCCAAAACCTATGGGATACAACAAAGGCTGTCCTAAGGGGGAACTACATAGCCATCCAAGCCTCCCTCAAAAAAATGGAAAAATCCAGAATACACCAGCTGTCTCTACACGTTAAAGAACTGGAGAATCAACAACAAATCAAACCAACTCCACATGTAAGAAGGGAAATAATCAAGATTAGAGCAGAGATCAATGAGGTAGAAACCAGAGATACAGTAGGACATATCAATGAAACTAAAAGCTGGTTTTTTGAAAGAATCAATAAGATCGATAAACCATTGGCCACACTAATCCAAAAGAAAAGAGAGAAAGCCCAAATTAATAAAATTATGAATGAAAAGGGAGAGATCACAACTAACACCAAGGAAGTAGAAACAATCATTAGAAGTTATTATCAACAGTTATATGCCAATAAGCTAAGCAACCTAGATGAAATTCCTGGAAAACTATAAACTCCCAAAATTGAACCAGGAAGAAATTGACTATCTGAATAGACCGATATCTAGTAACGAGATTGAAGCAGTGATCAAAAGCCTCCCAAAACACAAGAGCCCAGGACCTGATGGATTCCCTGGGGAATTCTATCAAACTTTCAACGAAGAAATAACACCTATTCTCCTGAAGCTGTTTCAAAAAAATTGAAGCAGAAGGAAAACTTCCAGACTCTTTTTATGAAGCCAGCATTACCCTGATCCCCAAACCAGGCAAAGACCCTACTAAAAAGGAGAATTTCAGACCAATATCATGATGAATATGGATGCTAAGATTCTCAACAAGATCCTAGCAAACAGGATCCAACGGCACATTAAAAAGATTATCCACCATGATCAGGTGGGATTCATCCCTGGGTTACAAGGATGGTTCAACATTTGCAAATCAATCAATTTGATAGAACAAATCAATAAGAGAAGAGAGAAGAACCACATGGTCTTCTCAATTGATGCAGAAAAAGCGTTTGACGAAATCCAGCATCCATTCCTGATTAAAACGCTTCAAAGTATAGGGATAGAGGGAACATTCCTGAACTTCATCAAATCTATCTATGAAAGACCCACAGCAAATATCATCCTCAATGGGAAAAAGGTGACAGCCTTCCCCTTGAGATAAGGAACACACAATCATATTATATTTCGTCTGGTTTGTCTATATTTGTATCACTCAGTGGTTATTTTATTCTCCGAGGTCACCCCAACCTAAATTGTTAATCCATTAACAAGATTGTGTTATGCCTAATTGGTGATTAAATAGAGTTATTATGGACTAGTTACCGCTCCATAGGGTCTTCTCGTCTTATTAGTTTATTCCCGCCTCTTCACGGGAAGGTCAATTTCACTTATTGGAAGAAAGAGACAGTTAAACCCTCATGTGGCCATTCATACAAGTCCTTATTTAGAGACCAAATGATTATGCTACCTTTGCATGGTCAGGATACTTCGGCCATTTAACTAGTGTCACTGGACAGGCAGTGCCTCCAATACTGGGCATGCTGGAGGTGATGTTTTTGGTAAACAGGTGGAGTTTGTGTTTGACGAGTTCCTTCTACTTCTTTTAATCTTTCCTTGTTGCATACCCGTGTTGAGCTAACAATTGACTTGATAAGTGTTTTATTAGTAGTTTATTTTTTTATCATGTTAACTATAGGAGGGTATTCATTGACTGTTATAAGCTTATGCAAGGAGAAATGTTTCTTGTTACTCATACTAGCATTATTGCTTCTATCATTAAATAGATTAGCCCAGTAGTACATTAGAGTTGGTTTAAGATTTTGCGAATTAAGAGGGTTGGGTTGTTGAGCTTGAATGCTTTCTTAATTGGTGGCTGCTCTTAGGCCTACTATGGTTTTATTTAACTTTACTCTCTAAGTAAGGTTGAATTCTTATTCTAAAAAGCTGTACCTTTTTAGATTATATTTTAAATTTACATTATAATTTTGGGATTCGTCGGGTAAATTTAAAGGTGAACTGAGATTCTATTCTGGGCAACCAGCTATCACCAGGCTCATTAGGCTTTTCACCTCTACCTATAAATCTCTCACTATTTTCCAACAGGTGAGTTTATCCCTGTGGTTTGTTCATAGGTAGCTCGTCTGGTTTTGGTAGAGTTAGCTTAAGATCTCTTTGCTATATTATTCTAGCTAGCTCATTATGCAAAAGGTATAAGGGGTGATCTTTGCTGTTTATTACTTTAAACTCTCTTTCATCGTTCCCTTATGGTACTTTCTCTATAGCTCCAATTAAAATTTCTATCTCCTATACTATAATGATGTAATTGAATGTTTTGATTAGAGGCTTATTGTAGTAGTTGAGTTAGTGGTTGCTTGGGCTAGTTTTGTTTCAATATGGTCATTGGTGTATGAAATCTTCTGGATGTAAGCCAGATGCTTTATTTAAGATACACTTTGATTTATCCAAGCACACTTTCCAATATGCTTACCTTGTTATGACTTATCTCCTCTTGCATTGGTTTAGTCTGTATTATGTAGTGTTTGGCTGTATTGCTTGAGGAGGGTGATGGGCAGTTTGTGCATGCTTCATGGCCCTATTCAATTAAGCTCTCTATTCTTAATTTACTACTAAATCCACCTTTAGTTTTTAGTTTTCATAAAAACATTATTGAGCATATTCTTGATTAGAAAATGTAGCCCATTTCTTCTCACTTCATATGTTACACTTCGACCTAACTTTTTTATGTATAATTATTATTCTTACTTTTATTCCTTTTGAGGGTTTGCTGAAAATGGCAGTATATAGATTGACTTAGCTAGAAGTGGTGAGGTTTACCGAGGTTTATCAATTATAGAACAGGCTCCTCTAGAGGGATGTAGAGCACCGCCAAGTCCTTTGAGTTATAAGCTGTTGCTAGTAGTTCTCTGGAAGATAATTTTGTTGTACAAATTATTTATGTTTAGGGCTAAGCACAGTGGGGTATCTAACCCCAGTTTGGGTCTCAGCTATTGTGTGGTCTGAAATAATAAAGTCATGTTTGTGGTATATTTTATGTTAACAGTAGCTTTTTATGGCCTGGTTAAATTTTAACTTTGGTGTGATGTAGTACTTAACATGTTTTACGCCATGGACCTATTAATTTGGGTTAATCGTATGACTGTGGTGGCTGGCACGAAATTTACCAACTCTTAATGTTAATGTGACTTAGTCAAACTTTCGTTCATGGCTTAATTTTTGTCACTGCTGTATCCCATGGGAGTATGTTTGAGCAAGGTATTATAAGCTACTTATTTAGTGTGCTTGATACCCATTCCTTTTAATCAGTTTAGGGATTAGAGGGCACTTTCACTAGGATGGGGAGACTTGCATGTGTAATTCTGTTAATAATCAATAGGAAAGCTAGGACCAAACCTTTATGTTTATGGGGTCCTATGACTCTTCTAGGCATTTTCAGTGACTTGCTTTATTTGATAAGCTACATTAACAGGTGTAGGATTAGATTAGTTAATGTTAAGGTGTTTAGGCACGGTAATTTAATTATTAGTATTAAATGTAAGTCGATAGGTCGGTATAAGAGGTGGGGTATTACATCTATAAATAGCTTTCTTGAGTAGAGTATTCTGGGTAAATTAGTGATAGAGATTAATGTATGGAGTATCAGTATAAGTGGTTTCTTATATATGTTGCATGTGTTTAGTTCTGTTTTTGGAGTTTGGAAGGACAATTTTAAGTGTTTGTATACTTTTGAAGTTACAGAGGGGTACTGGGGGTTTGATTTAGCTAGTTTCTATCTGTTGAATACACGTACGTGTGTACGTGTGTACATGTGTACGTGTATACGTGTGTATGTCCTGTCACCATTGACTGAATTACACCTTATGGTTGTGCGATGCGGATAAACTATGATGATTAAGCCCAGCTACAAGTTACATGAATGTGACGAGACCTTTATAGCCATAGCTGAGTGATACCAGTACCCCCCCCCCCCCCGCTAAAAATTAAAAAAATACCAAATGCATGACACCACAGTTATATGTGATCATGGGCTGATTAGTCATTAGTCCATCGAGATATCCCATTTGAAGGGTTAGTAGGATTGGATTGAGGACTATCATGGACCTGAAGTAAGAAACAGATGCCAGTATAGTTTCACTGTAGAAACCCCCACATTCAATGGGCCTGGAGCGAGAAGAGGTACACGTCGCACAAGGATTGATGGTTTCTTGAGCCCTGGTGATCAAGCTCGTAGTCTAGATGAGGTGCATGTATGTAAAATCAATCATAATATGTACATGCTTATATGCATGGGCAAACCATTAATGCACGATATACATAGGGGTGGGGAAAATACATAGTGGGGAAGCACAGTAGATATTTTTAAATATATGAATTGAAATAATGAGATGAGGAAATCAGGGAATAGTTTAGTTAGAATGTCAGCTTTGGGTGCTGATGGTGGGGCTATTACTTCTTCCTTGAGTCTTAGGGAGATGGAGTTCTCCGTTTTTGGTTTACAAGACCAAAGTAATTAATATACTACAAAGACTCTTCATTTTAATAAGTTCTTCTCGATAATGCTGATAATTGTTATTAGAATTAGGAGGATTATGAAATAAAGGATTGAGGCTTATTGACCAATGGTGATGAAGGGGTATTCTACTGGTTGACCACCAATTCATGTTAAGGTCAATAGAGCAGCTACTAGTAATAAAAATAGACATTGGCTTAGTGGGCAGAATATCATACCTCATTGTTTTGAAGTATGTAATACTGGAATAATGGCTAGGACTAGAATGGAGAAGACTAGGGCTAGTACTCCTCCTATTTTATTAGGAATGAATCGCAGGATTGCCTATGCGAATAGGAAATATCGTTCGGGTTTGATATGGGGTGGCGTGTTAAGTAGGTTGACAGGGATGTAGTTGTCAGGGTCCCCTAGTAGGTCGGGTGAGAATAGTACTAGTATTATGAGTACTAGGATTAGGAATAGGGCACCTAGGATGTCTTTAATTGTGTGGTATGGGTGGAATGGAATTTTGTCCGAATCAGATGGGATTCCAGAAGGATTGTTGGATCCTGTTTCATGAAGAAATAGTTGATGACTTGTTGCTAGTGCCAAGATGATGAATGGTAGGATAAAGCGGAAGGCAAAGAATAATGTTAAGTTGGCTTTGTCTACTGAAAAAATCTCCTCAGATTCACTCTATGAGGTTGGTTCCAATGTATGGGATGGCTGATAGTAAGTTGGTAATTATGGCTGCGCCTAAAAAGGACATTTGTCCTCATAGTAAAATGTAACCTATGAATGCTGTTGCTATAACTACAAATAGTAGGATAATGCCAATGTTTCATGTTTCAGGGAATATATAAGATCTCTAGTATAGGCCTCATCCTACATGTAGGAATAGGCAGATGAAGAATATTGAGGCTCCGTTGGCATGTATATATTGGATGATTCAGCTGTAATTGGCATCTCGACAGATGTGTGTAACTGATGAGAAGGCTGTGGTTGTGTCTGATGTGTAGTGTATAGCTAAGAATAAACCTGTAAGGATTTGAAGGATTAGGCAAATTCTGAGACAGGAGCCAAAATTTCATCATGCTGAGATGTTTGATGTTACAGTACATCGATAACCGAGTTGTTGATAATTTTGGTTATTTTGTGGGTCTTGCGAATGTTGGTCATTAGTGTTCTTAGAGTTGAAATACAACACTGATTTTTTTGTGTCACCAGTCATGGTAAGATTCCATGTAGGAATAATGATGACATACATAGTATTCATTTTAAGTATTATTTTTGTAGTTAGTTTGTGGACAGAAGTCTGGAAACAAAAGCTCGAGTAATATTTAGGGCCTAGGGCATGGAAGGCCCAAAATGCAGAGGCTGAGGCGAGAATCCCGTCATCTGAAGTAAGGGCAAGGGCCAGACGTTCGCTCAGGCTCAAGTGCGTGTCCTTGATGGCCACCTAATGCAGCTGTGGTGTCATGATGCCATGGAGGTTTTCCCAATCTGAGAGTTGTGCGCAGCTCCAAACATCAAGGTTTCCTTCAGCAGGACAGGAGACAACTGCATCATTTCTCATAGGTCCCCAATATAGAAGATTCAAGAGCAGAGCTCTACGTATGAATGCCCAGAAACCCCACCTGGGGTTACCATTGGATCCTGTGGACTTGGGAGTTTCAATCTGCTGGCTCTGGTGTGAGCTACAGAGGGAGCTGAGTGAAAATGGAGTCTCATACTGATGGGTCACAATCCGGTTTTGTGTCTGGGGAGACATTGGAATGTGGCGGCAGCTCAGAGGCCATGCAGGATTATATTGCCTTCAGGCTTAGGCACAGCTCCAAATAGCAAGGTTTCCTTCTGGGACAGGAGGTTTTCTGTTTTGGGCCTCAGGGACACCCCCCCCCCATTTTTGGTATTTGAGACCAGGACTCTGGGGACAGATGTCTGAACACCACAGCTAGTGTTCAGATTAGGGCCTCGGGGCATCTCAGGTTCAATCTTCTGTCTCAGTGGCCATCTACCTGGGTGTCTGACTGCAGGTCCATGCACAGGGTGTGTCAGACTGCTTATTTTTATCAAGGGAGGCCTATGAAACTGGGGGGCTTGTGGGCCTTGCAGGTTTATCATAATATGGAGGGTTTTGGCAACACTAAAGGGCACAGTTTCCTTAGGGAGTGCAGGCACATTTGTATGGTGTGGCTCCAGATGCTCCAGCCTGGAGGTTTTGTGGGTCAGGCCTCTGGGGACAGAAGTCTGAAAAGACAGAATCTGGTTTGCATTAGGGCTGAGGGTATGGCACTCCTGATCTGCAGACCCTGAGGAAGCTCCTCGGGGTCTAAAATTAGGGTGATTGGGAGGCGGTAGCTCAGGCATTTGTCTCTGGATTTTGTGTCTAGGGTGGCCATAAAATGTGGGGGTGGCCTCATCGGGCATGGAAAGTTCTCCCTCTCGGGATTTTGCTTGGCTCCCAGTAGTTTTGTGTCATCGTGTGGGAAGGGACAGGAGTCGAAGTTTCTGTCCTAGGGGTCCCCCGAAGAGAGGGATTTCAGATCACATCTCTGTGAACAGGCACCTGGAAAACACTTCCTTGGGTTCATATTTGAGCCTACGGGCATGGAAAGCCCCATACGCGGGTTCTTGTTCCAGCTACCGAGGGGACTTATTTAAAAATGGGGCTCAGGCTGAGGGTCACAATGCGTGTTTGTGCTCACGGCAGCTCTCAATTGTGGCAGTGGTCTCATGGGCCCTGTAGGTTTCACCAACTTGGAGGGTTCCTCACCCAATCCAACACCAAGGTTTCCTGCCATCAGGAAGGGGGAGTTCTGTTTTGTGCATCAGATTCCCCCATATGCAGGGATTTGATATAAGGTCTGGGGACAGATGCCTGAAAAACTCAGCTAGGATTCATATTATGTCATAGGGGCATGTCGGGCCCAATCTTCTGTCTCTGGGGCCATCTCCCTGGGTACCTGACTGGAGGTCATTGCTCAGGGTGTGTCAGACTGCGTGTTTTTGTCCAGGATGGCTTATTAAATTGGGCTGGCCTCCGGGGCCTTGCATATTTCTCCTGATCTGGAGTGTTTGGGCAACTATAAAGGGCACAGTTTCCATTGGGAAGGCAGGCACAGTCTTGCAGTGTGACTCTGGAGGCTGGAGCCTGGAGGGTGAGTGGGACAGGGCTCTGGGAACAGAAATCTAGAAACACAAACTCGGGTTAAGGTTAGGCCCGAGGATTTGGCATCCCTGATCTGTAGAACCCGAGAGGAGCTCCTCAGGATCTGAAATTAGAGTGATTGTGAGGCAGTATCTCAGGCTTTTGTCTATGGATTGTGAGTTTAAGTTGTCCGCAGAATGTAGGGGTGGCCTCATGGGGCCATGGAATATTCTCCCTCTCTGGGGATTTTGCCCAGGTCCCAATAGTTTGGTGTGATACTGGGGGAAGGGAGGAGTCATGTTTACTGTCTCAGGGGTCCCCCCAAAAGAGCAATTCCACCTGCAAAACCCCACCTTGGGTTAGGATTTGTGCCTAGGGGCATGACAAGCCTGATACGAGTGATCCTGGTCCAACTACCGAGGGGTCTTATTTGAAAAGGCCTAAGGCTGAGGGTCAAAATGCTTGTTTATGTCCAGGGCAGCCCTCAAGCATGGGCGTGGCCTCATAGGCCCTGCAGGTTTCTCCAACTCTGAGGGTTTGACACCATTCCAAACAACAAGGTTTCCTGCCATGCAGAAGGAAGAGTTCTGTTTTGTGCATCAGGTTCCCTCATATGCAGGAATTTGAGATAAGGTCTGGGGACAGATGCCAGAAAACCAAGGTTGGGTAGAGATGCGGGCCCAGGGCCATGGCTGGATATGCAGCTAGCTCCCTGGGTAGCTGAGAGGATATCTAGGCTCAGGCTGTGTCAGACAGCATTAATGCACAGGATGGCCTATGAAATTGGGATGCTGTCAAGGGCAGAGCAGGTTTATCCTCATTTAGGGCTTTTGGGAAGCCACATTGGGCACTTTCTCCTTTTGGTGGACAGACAAAAAGCTGTGTTGTGACTCCAGAATTCCCAATCTGGAGGGCTTGTGTGCCAAGAGTGTGAGGACAGAAGTCTGAAAACACAAGCTTTGGTTAGGTTTAGGGGCTAGGGCAAGGCAAGCCCAATCTGCAGAGGCTGAGTTGAGATCTCCAGCATCTGAAGTAAGGGTAAGTGTCAGACATTCACTCAAGCTGGACTTTGTGTCCATGATGGCCACCTAATGGAGGTGGTGCCTCATGAGGTCATGGAAGTTTTCCCACTGTGGGGGTTGTGAGCTGCTAGAAACAGCATGGTTTCCTTCTGCGGGGCAGAGGAAGTCCTGTTAAATGGTTCAAGAGACCCCCATACAGAAACATTTGAGCACAGGACTCTATGTATAGATGCCTGGAATCCCCACCTGGCATTCCCATCATCATCTAGGAACAAGGCAGGTTCGATCTGCTGACCCTATGGAGTGCTATCCTTGTGCTGAGTTGAAATGGAGTCTCATGCTGATGGGTCACAATGCGGGTTTTTGTCCAGTGAGACCTTGGAATTCTGTGGTGGCTCAAGGGCTATGCAGGATTCTCCTACCCTGAGGGCTTTACACAGCTCCAAATAGCAAGGTTTCCTTTTGGGGACAGAAGGTGTTCTGTTTTGTCCCTCAGGGACCTGTTGTATGTTGGATTCGAGACCAGGCCTCTGGGGACTGATGCCTGAAAACCTACGCTCAGGTTCAGCTTAGGATCTAGGGACATGTCAGATTAAGTCATCTGTCTCTGGGGCCATCCACCTGGGTGTCTGAGTGGAGGAAGTTGCACAGGGTGTGTCGGACTGCACATTTTTGCCCAGGCCAGCCTACGAAATTGGGGGGGCTTCAGGGACCTTGCAGTTTTCTCCTAATGTGGAGGGTTTGGCAACTGTAAAAGGCAGTTTCATATTGGAGGGATGGACAGTCCTGCAGTTTAGCTACAGAGGCCCCAGCCTGGAGGGTGTGTGGGCCAGGGTCTGGGGACAGGAGTCTGAAAGCACAAACTCGGGTTAGGATTAGGGTCGAGGGTATGGCAAGCCAAATGTGCAGCCCCTGAGGGGAGCTCCTCATTAAATGAGGGTGATTGTGAGGCGGAAACGCAGGCTTTTCTCTCTGTTTTGTTTTGTTTTGTTTTGTTTTGTTTTTTCCTGTCTAGAATGGCCATGAAATATAGGTTTGGCCTCTTTGGCTATGAAGATTGTCCCTTTCTGAGGATTTTGCCCAGCTCCCAATAGTTTGGTGTCATTCTGGGGGAAGGGCGGAATCATGTTTCTGTCTCAGGGGTCCCCCAAAAAGAGGGATTCCAGAGCAGGGATCTGGGTATGGGTACTTGCAACTCCCCACCTTGGGTTAGGATTAGGGCCTAGGGGCATGGCCAACCCGATATGTGGGCTCTTGGTGCATCTACAGAGGGGCCTTATTTGAAAATGAGGCTCAGGCTGAGGGTCACAATGTGTGTTTGTGTCCAAGAGGCCCTCACATGTGGGCACAACTTCACACACTATGCAAGTTTCACCTATACTGGGTGTTGACACCCGATCCGACAGCAAGTTTTCCTGAGGGGAAGGAGTTCTGTTTTGTGCATCAGGTTCCCCCATGTGCAGGGATTTCAGATAATTTCTGGGGACACATGCCTGAAAACCCAGGTTTTCAGGAAGAGATGATGGCCTATGTCCATGGCAGGTCAGATGGATGGACTTGCAGCTAGCTGTCTGGATGTCTGATGGGAGGTCTGGGCTCAGACCGTGTCAGACAGAGCCTAAGAGCACAGGGCAGCCTATGAAGTTGGGGTGCCATCGAGGGCCGTGCAGGTTGACCCTCATTTGGGGTTTTTGGCCAGCCCCATAGAGCACTTCTTCCTTCTGGTGGGGAAGCAGAGTTCTGGATTGTGGCTCCAGACTTCCCAGTCCAGAGGGCTTGTGGGCCAGGGGTGTGAAGATAGAAGCCTGAAAACAAGCTAGGGTGAGGTGTAGGTCCTAGGGCATTGGAGGCCAATATATCAAGGCTGAATTGAGATCTCCAGCATCTGAAGTATGGGAAAGTGTCAGATGTTCGCCCAGGCTGGAGTTTGTGTCCATGTTGGCTGCCAAAGTGAAGTGTGGCCTCATGAGGCCATGGAGGTTTTCCCACTCAGGGTGAGCTGCTCGAAACAGCAATGTTTCCATCTTTGGAACAGGGCTAGGCATATTCGATTGCTCAAGGCTTCCCCATAGGAAAAGATTCAAGAGGAGGGCTTTACGTATGGATGCTTCAAAACACAACCTTGTGGTCCCTTTGGCCCCTAGGAACAAGGCAGGTTTGATCTACATGCTCAAGGGAATATGTTGAAATGGAGTCTCATGCTGATGCATCACAATTCCAGTTTGTGTCCAGGGAGACCTTGGAATGTGGTGGTGGCTCAGGGGCCATGCAGGATTCTACTCCCCTGAGGGTTTTACATAGCTACAAATAGCAAGGTTCCCTTCTGGGGACAGTGGGTGTTCTGTTGTGTGCCTCAGGGATGCACCATATTTTGGTATTAGAAACCAGGCCTCTGGGAACGATGCCTGAAAACCTAAGCTAGGGTTCAGATTAGAGCCTAGAGGTATGTCAACTTCAATCTTCTCTCTCTGTCACCATGTACCTGGGTGTCTGGCAGGAGCATCTGAGACCTGCAGTGTCCCTAGGCCAAAATGCTATCCCAAGTTTGGGTTTCCAGGCCTTAATACCCAGAGCACTTCTTTTGAAGCCCTCCTTACAGGGACCTCTGAACCAGAAAACAGGATTCCTACTTTCCCCCACAATGACACCATGCTATTTGGAGCTGTGCAAAACCCCCAAAGAAGGAGAATCTTCAATCACACCATGAGGTCACCCCTACACTCCACGTACATCCAAGAGACAAAAAAACAGAGGCAAAAGGGTAAGTCTCACCTCACACTCACCCTATTTTCAGATCCAAGGAGCTTGGCTAAGGTCTGCAGCTCGGGCCTGCCATACCCTCGACCTTAATCCTAATTCTAGTTGGTGATTTCAGAATTCTGTCACCAGAGTTCTGCCCCAGACACCCTCTAGCATGGGTATTCCATACCCACACCACAGGACTGTGCCTGCCCTCCAGAAGGAAGCTTGGCTCTTTAGAGCTTCTAGAAACCTCAAGAATAGGAGAAAACTGCAAGCCCCCTGTGCCACCCCAAATTGATAGGACAACCAACAATGCACAGTCTGACACACCCTGAGAACTACCTTGTATCAGACATGCTGGTAGATAACCCCAGAGAGAGATGATTGAACCTGAAATACCCCTGGGCTCTAATCTGTACCATAGCTTGGGTTCCCAGGCATCAGGCCCCAGAGGCTTGGTCTCGAATATCAATAATTGGGGGATCTCTGAGCCAGGAGAAAACATTGCTATTTGGGGCTGTGTTAAACCCTCAGGGTAGGAGAATAAGCCACAGCCACATTCCAAGATCTCTCAGGACACAAACCCACATCGTGACCCATCAGTATGAGACACCAATTCAAAACAACCCCCTGGATAGTTGGCCCCAGACCAGGAGATCAAAACTGCCAAGTTCCTAAGCTGCGATGGTAAGGCGAGGTATGGTTTCCAGGCATCCATACGTAGAGCCCTGCTCTCGAATCTCTCCATATGAGGGAACCCTGCTACATACAACAACACAGCACCAGGACCCACAAAACAACCACGTGCATGCCTCCCTGGATACTAATGCACAGTCTGATACACTTGAGTCATGTCCCCCAAGCAGCCACTGAGACAGTTGGCCCCAGAGCCAGGAGATTGGACCTGACATGTCCCTAGGCCTTTATGCTAAACCTAGGTTGTGTTAGCAGGCATCCATACCCAGAGCCCTTCTCTCAGATCCTTCCACATGGGGAAGCTCCCAGTGACAAAACAGAACTCCTCCTGCCTCCTGGAAGGAAACCTTGGTTTTTGGAGCGATGGAAAACTCTCGGAGATGGCAGAAACCTTTGTTGCCTCTGAGGCCATGCCCACTTTTGCAGGCCATCCTGGACACAAACACCCATTGTGATCCTTAGCCTGATTCATATTTTCAACAAACCCACATGGGTAGATTTGCCAGATCCAGGATCTAAGTCCTGCCATGACACTAGGACCAAATGCAAAACCTAGGCTGGATTTTCAGGCATCCATATCCAGAACCCTACTCTCAAATCCCTCCATATGGGGGAACCTAGATTCATAAAACAACACAGCACCTAACCCCAGAATAGACCAAGCTATTTGAATGTGCACAGAAACCCTGGAGCAGGACAAATCTCCTTGCCTCCATGAGGCTAAACCTATTTTTGGCACATCTCATCTACACAAACTCCAGACTGAGCGACATCCTTACCCTTGCCTTAACTTCAGATTCCCTGGAGTTTGCCTCAGCGTATGTACGTTGTGGCTCCAATGCCCTATGCCCTAACCTAGCCCTAGTTTGGTTCTCAGGTCTCCGTCTAGAGAGTCCTTGTCCATGAACCCTCCAGATAGGGTACACCTGAGAAACAGCACAGTACTCTTCTTGCCCTCCAGAAGTAAAATATGCCCTATGGAGCTGCACACAACCCACTGATTTGGAGAAAGCTGCACAAACACACAAAGCCACCCTCGTTTACAGAAGCTGGCCCTGGACACTAAAACACATTCTGTCCCTCACCTGAGCCCCAACCTTTAGTCAGCCACACACATAGCTGATGCCAGAGTCAGCACATCAGACTGGCCATTCCCCTAGGCACAAATCGTAACAATAGGTTGGATTTTCAGGCATTGATCCCAGTCCCCTTTTCTCAAATCCCTCCACATGGGAAGCCCTTAAGTCACAAAACAGAACTCCTCTTGTCCCACAGAAGCTTTCTGGAGATATGTATATCCCCCAGAGTTGGGCGAAATCTTCATTGCCCTTGAGGAGACACCCATTAATGCTGGCCTGGGACACAAACAACCATTGTGACCCCTAGCCTGAGCCCCATTTTCAACACAACCCCATGGGGAGCTCAGCCCAGAGGCAAAACCTAAGGCCTGCGATGCCACTAGGACCTAATCCTAACCCTAGGTTGGGTTTTCAGGCATCCACACCCGGAACCATAGTCTCGAATCCTTCCATATGGGGCACCCCTGTACCATAAAGCAGGAAAGTACCTATTCCCCAGAATAGATGAAGCTATTTTTAACTATGCAAAATTCCCAGAGTGGGAGAAAACTCCATGTCGCCCTGATGCCACTCCCAGATTTGATGGATCTCATGGACACAAACGCCAACATGAATGACCTCTTCACACTCGCCTTAACCTCAGATCCTGGGGAGCTTGCCTCAATGACTGCAGTTTTGCCCTATCATGCCCTAGGCCCTAACAATGTCCCTCAATTGGCTTTTCAGACTTCCATCCTCACAGTCGTGGTCTACAATCCCTCCAGATAGGGAACCCTGGAGCCACACCACAAGGCTCTGCCTGGCCTCCAGATGGAAAAGGTGCCCTATGGAGCTGCATGCAAACCCCAGATTAGGAGAAAGTTGCACGATACCCCTAAGCCACCCACAGTTGTGGAAGACGACCCTCGACACTAATACACATTCTGTCCCTCGAGCTGAGAACTGACCTTCAGTCAGTCACCCATGTAGCTGGCGCCAGAGTCAGAAGTTTGGACTTCCCATGCCCCATGCCCTAAGCCAAACCTCAGGTTCAGTTTTCAGGCATCCATAACCAGAGCCCCACTCTGGAATACCTCCATTTGGAGGACCCTAGAGCCATATAACAGGACTCTACCTGTTCTGCAGGTTGAAACCATAGTATTTGGAACTGTGCAAAGCCCCCTGAAAAGGAGAAACCTCCATGCCCCAGCAGGACACCCACACCTTAGGCAGCCTTAGGACACCAATTCTAGTGTGAGCGAATGCCTGACACTCTCCTTCATTTCAGAATCCGGTGACCTTGCCTCAGCATCTGCAGATCCAGGGATCCAAATGGTGGACCATACACTTAAACCTAGCTAGGGTTTTCAGATATCAGTCCTCAGATTCCTGGAACACAAGTCCTTCAGATTGGAGACTCAGGAGCCACACCACAGTGTGATCCCTGCACTCCAGATTGAAACCCTGCCCTATGGAGCTGCACAAAACCCCTAGATAAGGCAAACATGTAGGGCTTCCGATGCCACTGCTATGTGAATACCACCCTGGATCCTAATGCACAGGAGGGCACAACCTGAGTCCCGACCACCGATCAGCCATCAAGGCAGATTGACCCGGAGGCAGCTGATTGGACTGTCCATGACCCTAGGCTGAAATCCTAACCCTAGTTTAAGGAATCCATACACAGAACCCTTCTCTGAAATCCCTCCACATGGGGGACCCCTGATCCATAAAAGAAATCTCCTCCTGACCCCCAGAGGCAAACCTTGCTTTTTGGAGCTATGCAAAGTCCTCAGATGGAAGAAATGTGCTTTGTCCCTGAGGCCATGTCCTCTTTTACATGCCGCCATGGACACAATCCCCCATTGTGACCCTTATCCTGAACCCCATTTTGAACCTAGTTGTAAGTGTGCCATGGCCCAGAGCCGGTGTTTAAGGCCTATGGAGCCACTAGGACCTAATTGTAACCCTCAGTTGGGTTTTCAGGCATCAGTACCCGGATCGCTGCTCTAGAATCCCTCAATATGGGGGACCCCTGAGCCATAAAACAGGACACCACCCACAGCCAGGAATAAACCAAGCTATTTGGAACTGTGAAATCCCCAGAGTGGGAGGAAACTCCATGGCTCCATGAGGCCACCTATGAGTTTGGCGGGATGCATGGACAAACAATCCAGCCTGTGTGACATCCTGACACTCACCTTCACCTCAGATCCCAGGGAGCTTGCCTTAGCGTCTATAGATTGGGCCTGCCATGCCCTAGGCCCTAACCCTGGGCCTAGCATGGGTTCTCAGACTTCCATCCTCAAAGTCCTGGTCCACAAGCCCTTCAGATAAGGAAAGAGGAGCCACACCACTGGACCGTGCCTGTCCTCCAGAAGGAAAATGTGCCTTAATGAGCAGCATGCAACCCCCAACTAATACTACGAGAGAGCTGCGCAAATCCCCGAAGTTACCCCATTGATGGCAGCCTGCCTTGGACAATAATACACATTCTACCCTCAACCAGAGCACTGATTTCCAGTCAGTCAACAACTAGCTAGCGCCAGCGAGATTAATTCAGACTTTTCATGCACGTAGGCCCTACCACAAACTCCAGGTTGAGGTTTCAGGTATAAATACCTAGGGACCTGCTATCTTATCCGTCCATATAGAGGACCCTAGAAGAATACACAGGACTCCAACTCCCCTCAAAATGAAAACAAATTGTTTGGAGCTTTGCTAAAACCCAACAGCAGGAGAAAACTCCATGGCGCCAGGAGGTGACTCACTCATACAACAGCCCTAGAGGATACGAATGCTAGTCTGAGTGAATCTCTAATTCTTGCCTGAACTTCAGAACCCAGGACGTCACCTCAGCATCTGCAGATCAGTGATCCATGCCCTAAACCTAACCATAAACCAGGCTTCGGACTGAATTCCGTCTCCAGAGTCCCGGAACACAAGTCCTCCAGATTGGGAATGCTGGAACCACAACACAGCACTCTGTCTGCCCACCAGAATAAAAACATTGCCCTATGGGGCTGCCCAGAAAACCCAAATGAGGATCAATCTGCACTGTCCTTGAACGCAGCCCAATTTCATAGGCTGCCCTGGGCACTAATGCTCTGTCTGACAGAGCCTGAGCCCAGACCTCCTGACAGACACCCAGACAGCTGGCCACATATCCAGCACATCGGACCTGCCATGGCCCTAGGCTGTCCTCTCTACCCAACCTGGGTTTTCAGGCATCTGAACCTAGACCTTATTTTCAATCCCTGCACTGGAGGGAACCTGATCCACACATCAGAACTCCTCCTTTGCCATGGCAAGAAACCTTGCTGTTGGGATGGTTCAAAATCTTCAGCATAGGAGAAACCTGCATGGCCCATGAGGCTACGCCTATGTTTGAGGGCCACCTTGGCCACAAACACACACTGTGACCCTCAACATGAGCCCCGTTTTCAAATAAGTCCTCTCAATGGCTGCACAAAGAGCCCGCATATGGGGCTTGTCATGCCCCTAGGCCCCAATCCTAACCAAAGGTCGGGTTTTCCAGTTGCCCTAACCCAGGGCTCTGTTCTGGAATCGCTCTTTTGGAGGGAAACCTGAGACAGAAGTCAGGACTCCTCCCTTCCCATAGATTGACCCCAGATTCTTGGGAGTCAGGCCAAATCCCCAGAGAGGAAGAATTGTCCATGGCCACCCCCACATATCAAGACCATCCTTGACACAAAATCCAGAGACAAAAGCCTGAGCTAGCCTCAAACTCCCCCTTATTTCATATCCCGAGGTGGTACCCTCACAGTCTATAGATCGGGCCTGCCATACCCTCTGCCCCAAACCTAAACCAAGTTTGTGTTTTCAGACTTCTGTCCCCACAGCCCTGGCCCACACACCTTAAAGGACGGGGCCTCAGGGGTCACACAGCAGGACTGTGCCTGACTTCTCTAAGGAAACTGTGCCCATTCCATTGACCACAACCCTACTGATTAGGAGAAACCTAAAAGACCCCCAAGAAGATCCCAATAGCGTAGTCCACCCTGGACAAAAAGGCAGATTCTGACACAACCTGAGCAAGTACCTCCACTCAGACACGCATACAGATGTCCTCAGAGACAGAAGATTGAAAATGACATGCCCCTAGGCCCTAATCAGAACCCTAGCTTTGGTTTCTAGGAATCTCTCCTCAGAGGCCCATTTTCGAATACTAGCATATGTGGGTGTCCAGAAGGCACAAAACAGAACACCTCTCATCTCGACATGGGAAGCTTGCTCTTTGGAGCTGTGTCAAACCCTCCAGGTAGGAAAATCCTGCAGGGCCCCTGAGCCACCGCTACATTCCAAGGTCTCCATGGATACAAACCCACATTATGCCCCATCCTGATGAGAGTCCATTTAAACTCAGCCCTACTGGGTTGGTAGCCTCAGAGCCAGCAGATCGAACCTGCCTTGTGTGTAGGAGCCAATGGGAATGTGAGGTTGGGTTTCCAGGCATCCATCCTTAGAGCCCTGTTCTCGAATCTTTACATATGGGGCATCCTCGAGCCATGCAAAAAGACTTGCCTGTCCCACAGAAGGAAACCTTGCGGTTTGGAGCAGCTCACAACACCCAGTGTGGGAAAACTTCAAGGGCCTCATGAGGCCACCACTTCTTTAAATGGTCATCATGGACACAGAATCCAGCCTGAGCCAACTTCTGATACTAGCCCTTACTTCGGATTCAGGAGATCTTGATTCAGCCACTGAAGAGGGGCCCAGCCCAGCCCTCAGGCCAGAAACCTAACCGTAGCTTGTGTTTTCAGACTTCTGTCTTCACACTCCTGTCCCTCAAGCCCTCCAGATTGGAAATTCAGGAGCCACAGAGCAGCATATTTCCTGCCCATGAGAATAAAAGTGCCCTTTGGGGCTGCCCAGAAACCCGAAATGAGGATCAACATGCAAGGCCCTCAATCACAACCCAATTTAATAGAATGCTCTGTGCACTAATGCTCCGTCTGACACAGCCTGAGCCCAGAACTCCCATCACAAATGCAGACAGTTGGCCACACACCCAGCATATTGGACCTTCCATGGACATATGCCATCATCTCTTCCCAGCATGGGTTTTCTGGCATCTGAACCTGGACCTTATCTCAAATCCCTGCATTGAGGGGAATCTGAGGCACAACTCAGAACTCCTTCCCCATGGGAAGAAACCTTTGTGTTGGGATCATGTCAAACTTTCAGTGTAGGAGAAACTGGCATGGCCCATGAGGTCAGGCCATGCATGAGGGCTGCCTTGGGCTCAAACATGCATTGGGACCCGCAGCGTGAATTGTGTTTTTAAATAAGTTCTCAGTGACTGAAACAAGAGCCCACATATCGGGCTTCCCATGCCCTTAGCCCCAATCCTAGCGAAAGTCTGGGTTTTCCAGTCGCCCGTACCCTGGGCTCTGCTCTGGAATACCTCTTGTGGAGGGCCCCCTGAGACAGAAAACATGACTCCTCCTTTCCCAAAGAATGACCCCAAACTATTGGGATCCAGGCCAAATCCCGAGAGAGGGAGAATTGTCCAGGACCCATGAGGCCAACCCTACATTACACGGCCATCCTTGACACAAAATCCAGAAACAAAAGCCTGAGCAACTGCCTCCCACTCGCCCTTCGTTCATATCCCGAGGAGTTCCCCTAATGGTCACAACCCTATAGATTTGAAGAAACCTCCAAGGTCCCCGAGGTCATCCCAATCGTGTACGCCGCCCTGGACAAACAGGGGTGATCTGACACAAGCTGAGCAACTACCTCTACTCAGAGAAGCAGATGGATGTGCCCAGAGACAGAAGATTGAACTGGACAGGCCCCTATACCCTAATCCGAACCCTTGCTTTGGTTTCAAGGCATCTCTCCTCAGAGGCCTGGTCTCCAATACCAGCATATGGGCTTTTCTGAGGCACCAGTCAGAACACCTCCTGTTTCCACATGGAATACTTGCTCTTTAGACTGTGTCAAACCCTCTGGTTAGGAGAATCCTTCAGGGCCACTGAGCTACCGCCACATTCCGAGGTCTCCATGGATACAAACCCACATTATGACCCAACCTGAGGAGAGTCCATTTCAACTCACCCCCCTGGGTGGCTCCCCCAGAGCCAGCAGATCGAATCTGCTTTGTCACTAGGAGCCAATGGGAATGCGAGGTGGGGCATCCAGGCATCCATCCTTAGAACCCTGGTCTCGAGTCTTTCTGTATGGGGCGTCCTGGAGCCATCCAACAGGACTCGACTGTCCCACAGAAGGAATCCTTGCATTTTGGAGCATCTCACAACTCCCAGTGTGGGCAAATCTCCATGGCCTCATGAGGCACCCCCCTTCATGAAGGGGTCATCATGGACACAAACTCCAACCTGAGCCAATGTCTGATCCTCGCCCTGACTTCAGATGCAGGAGATCTCGATTCAGCCTCTGCAGAGTAGACTGTGGTGCCCTCGCCCCAAAACCTAACCCTCCCTTGTGTTTTCAGGCTTCCGTCCTCACACCCCTGGCCCACAAGCCCTCCAGATTGGGAATTCTGGAGCCACAACTCAGCGCTCTGCCTGCCCACCAGAAGAAAACCGGTGCCCTACGGGGCTGCCCAGAAACCCCAAGTGAGGATCAACCTACACACCACTCGACTGCACCCCTATTATATAGGCTGCCCTGGGCACTAATACTCTGTCTGACACAGCAGGAGCCCGGACCTCCTGAGTGACACACAGACAGCTGGCTGCACAAGCAGCACATTGGACCCGCCATGGCCTTAGGTCGTCATCTCTTCCCAATCTGGGTTTTCAGGCTTCAGAACCTAGACCTTATCTCCAGTTACTGCACAGGGGTGAACCTGATGCAGAAATCAGAACTCCTCCATCCTCATGGCAAGAGACCTTGCTGTTGGCATGGGGTACAACCTTCAGGGCAGGAGAAACCAGCATGGCCCATGAGGCCACACCCATGCTTGAGGGCCGCCTTGGGCACAAACCCCCATTGTGACCCTCAGCATGAGCCCCATGCTCAAGGAAGGCCTCTCAGTGGCTGGACCAGCCTGCATATGAGGCTTGCCATGCCCCTAGCCGTCCCCCCCCCCCCAAATCCTAAACAGAGGTCAGGTTTTCCAGTCGCCCATACCCAGGGCTCTGCTCTCTAATCCCTCTTTTGGAGAGACACCTGAGGCAGAAAACAGGACTCTTCCCTTCCCACAGAATGACCCCAATCTCTTGGGAGCCAGGCCAAATCCCCAGAGAGGGAGACTTGTCCATGGCCCATGAGGCCACCCCTACATTCCATGGCCATCCTTGACACAATATCCAGAGACAAAAGCCTGAGTGACCGCCTCACACTCACACTTTGTTCATATCCCGAGGAGCTCCCCTTATGGTCTGTAGATCGTGCCTGCCATGCCCTCGGCCCCAACCCTAAGTCTAGTTTGTGTTTTTGGTCTTCTTTCCCCACAGCCAAGACACACGCACCCTCCAGGCTGGGGCCCCTGGAGCCACACCGCAGGACAGTGCCTTCCCTCTCCAAGGAAACTGTGCCCATTGCATTGGACACAACCCTACAATTAGGAGAAACCTCCAAGATCCCCGAGGCCATTCCAATCGTGTAGGCCACCCTGGACAAACAGGGGCGATCTGAAACAAGCTGAGCAACTACCTCTACTCATACAAGCAGACGGATGTCCCCAGAGACAGGAAATTGAATGGGACAGGCCCCAGGCCCTAATCTGAAACCTAGTTTTGGTTTCCAGGCATCCCTCCTTAGAGGACGGGTGTCAAATACCAAAATATTGCGGTTTCCTGAGGCACCAAACGGAACACGTCTTGTCTCCACATGAAAAGCTTGTTCTTTGGAGCTGTATCAAACCCTCCAGGTAGGAGAATCCTGCAGGGCCCCCGAGTCACCGCCACATTCCAAGGTGTCCATGGACATAAACCCACATGATGACTCATCCTCATGAGAGTCATTTCAACTCAGCGCCCTGCGTAGCTCGCCCCAGAGCCAGCAGATCGAATCTGCTTTGTCACTAGGAGCCAATAGGAATGTGGAGGTGGGGTGTCCAGGCATCCATCCTTAGAACCCTGCTCTTGAGTCTTTCCGTAGAGGGTGTCCTGGAGCCATTCAGCAGGACTCGACTGTCCCGCAGAAGGAATCCTTGCATTTTGGAGCATTTCACAACTCCCAGCGTGGGAAAACCTCCATGGCCCCATGAGGCACCCCCTTCCTGAAGGGGCCATCATGGACACAAACTCCAACCTACGCCAACATCTGATACTCGCCCTGACTTCAATTGCAGTAGATCTCAATTCAGCCTCTGCAGAGTGAGCCTTCAGTACCCTCAGCCCCAAACCTAATGATAGTCTGTGTTTTCAGACTTCTGTCCTCACACTCCTGGCCCAAAAGCCCTCCAGATTGGGAATTCCAGAGCCACAATGCAGCACTCTGCCTGCCCACCAGAAGAAAAACGTTGCCCTATGGGGCTGTCCAGAAACCCGAAATGAGCATCAACCTGCACGGCCCCGAATGCACCCCAATTTCCTAGGCTGCCCTGGGCACTAATGCCCTGGCTGACACAGCCTGATCCCAGACCTCCCGACAGACCCCCAGACAGCTGGTCACACACCCGGCACATTGGACTCCTCATGGCTTTAGGCCGTCATCTCTTCCCAACCTGGGTTTTCAGGCATCTGAACCTAGACCTTATCTCCAATCCCTGCACAGAGGGGAATCTGATGCACATTAGAACTCCTCCTTCGCCATGGCAGGAAACCTTGCTGTTGGCATGGTGTCAAGACTTCAGGATAGGAGAAACCTGCATGGCCCATGCAGCCACGTCCGTGCTTTAGGACCCCCTTGGGCACAAATACACATTGTGACCCTCAGCCTGAATCCTGTGTTCAAGTAAGGCCTCTCTGTGGCTGGACCAAGAGCCTGAATATGGAGCTAGAAGTGTCCCTGGCCCCCAATCACAACCAGAGTTCTTGTTGTGCTGTCGCCTGTAGCCAGGATTCTGCTCTGGAATCCCTCTTTTGGAGGGACACCTGAGGCAGAAATCAGGACTCCACCCTCCCCACAGAATGACACCAAACTCTTGGGAGCCAGGCCAAATCCCCAGAGAGGGAGACTCGTCGATGGCCAATGAGGCCACCCACCCCTACATTCCACAGCCATCCTTGAAACAATATCCAGAGACAAAAGCCTGAGTGACCTCCTCACACTCGCCCTTTGTTCATATCCTGAGGAGCTCCCCTCACGGTCTGTAGATCGGGCCTGCCATACCCTCGGGCCCGAACCTAAGCCAAGATTGTGTTTTCAGAATCCTGTCGCCACAGACACCCTCCAGGCTGAGACCTCTGCACCACACTGCAGGACAGTGCCTGCCCTCTCCAAGGAAACTGTGCACATTCCATTGGCCACATCCCTACAGATTAAGAGAAATCTCCAAGGCTCCTGAGGCCATCCCAATAATAGGAGATGCTCTGGACAAACAAGGGCATTCTGTCACAAGCTGCACAACTGCCTCCACTCAGACACGCAGACAGGAGATTGAACTGGACAGTCCCCTAGGCCCTAATCTGAACCCCACCTTTGGTTTCCAGGCATCCCTCCTCAGAGGCCGGGTTTCGAATACCAGCATATGGGGGTTTCCTGAGGCACCAAATGGAACACCTCTGATCTCCACATATGAAGCTTGCTCTTTGGAGCTGTATCAAACCCTCCGGGTAGGAGAATCCTGCAGGGCCCCTGAGTCACCGCCACATTCCAAGGTGTCCATGGACACAAACCCACATGATGACCCATCCTCATGAGAGTCATTTCAACTCATCCCCCTGCGTAGCTCACCCCAGAGCCAGCAGATCGAACCTGCCTTATTGCTAGGAGCCAATAGGAATGCGAGGTGGGTGTCCAGGCATCCATCCTTAGAACCCTGCTCTTGAGTCTTTCCGTAGAGGGTGTCCTGGAGCCATTCAGCAGGACTGGACTCTCCCGCAGAAGGAAATCTTCCAGTTTGGACCAGCCTACAACCCCCAGCGTGGGAAAACCTCATGGCCTCATGAGGCACCCCCTTCATGAAGGGGCCATCATGGAGGCAAACTCCAACCTGAGCCAACGTCTGATACTCGCCCTGACTTCAGATGCAGATTTTGATTCAGCCTCTGCAGAGTGGGCCTGCCATGCCCTCAGCCCCAAACCTAACCCTAGCCTGTGTTTTCAGACTTCTGTCCTCACACTCCTTGCCCACAAGCCCTCCAGACTGGGAATTCCGGAGCCACAACACAGCACTCCGCCTGCCCACCAGAAGAAAAACGTTGCCCTACAGGGCTGCCCAGAAACCCGAAGTGAGGGTCAACCTGGACGGCCTTTGAATGCACCCTAATTTCCTAGGCTGCCCTGGGTACTAATTCATGCTCTGACAGAACCTGAGCCCAGACCTCTGGACAGAACTCCAGGCAGCTGGCCGCAAACTCAGCACATCAGACCCGCAATGGCCTTTCACCGTCATCTCTTCCCAACCTGGGTTTTCAGGCATCTGAACCTAGACCTTATCTCCAATCCCTGCAGAGGGGGGAACCTGATGCACACATCAGAATTCCTCCTTCTCCATGGCAGGAAACCTTGCTGTTGGCATGGTGTCAAGCCTTCAGGGTAGGAGAAACCTGTATGGCCCATGTGGACATGCCCATGCTTTAGGGCCACCTTGGCACAAACACGCATTGTGACCCTCAGTCTGAACCCCGTGTTCAAGTAAGGCCTCTCTGTGTCTAGACTAGGAGCCCACATATGGGGCTTGCTGTGCCCCTAGGCCCCCAATCATAAGCAGAGATTGGGTTTGTAGTTGCCCATACCCAGGACTCTGCTCTGGAATCCCTCTTTTGGAGGGACACCTGAGGCAGAAAACAGTACTCCTCTTTTCCCACAAAATGACTCCAAACTTTTAGGAGCTGGGCCAAATCCACAGGGAGAGAGACTCGACCATGGCCCATGAGGCCACTGCAGCATTCCATGGCCATCCTTGACACAAAATCAAGAGACAAAAGCCTGAGCTACTGACTCCCACTCGCCCTTTGTTCACATCCCGAGGAGCTCCCCTCATGGTCTGTAGATCAGGCCTGCCATACCCTTGGCCCCAAACCTAAGCCGAGATTGTGTTTTCAGACTTCTGTCGCCACAGCCCTGGCCCACACACCTTCCAGGCTGGGGCCTCTGGAGCCATACTGCAGGACAGTATCTGCCCTCTCCAAGGAAACTGTGCCCATTCCATAGGCCATATCCATACAGATTAGGAGAAACCTCCAAGGCACCCGAGGCCACCCAATAGTGGAGGACCTCCTGGACAAACAGGGGCATCCTGACACAAGCTGAGTAACTACCTCCACTCAGACACACAGACAGATGTCCCCAGAGACAAGAGATTGAACTGGAACGGCCCCTAGGCCCTAATCTGAACCCTAGCTTTCATTTCCAGGCATCCTTCTCAGAGGTCTGGTTTTGAATATCAGCATATGGGGGTTTCCTGAGGCACCAAAGAGAACACCTCTCATCTCATGTAAGGTAGGAAAGCCCAGATACAAGGGCGGTTCAGGCCAAGTAGAGACATCCAATCAGTGGGGCACCCATATATCTACTATGGTGAATTGTAATTCAACTGGCCTCACGTGTGCTACCTAACATACTGTGCAGTTTTCTCTGTGTATTGCAATCGCATTGGCCACCTGCGTATAGCCCGGCTAAACTACTGCTATAAAAGTTAGTCTCTGAGGCTGGGCAGAGTCGCCTCTTTGCAAGAGATGTCCCTGACCCATCAGTTTGATTCTCGATGCTTGGCGTGAAATAAAGCTTTGCTTGTCCTTTGCCTTGTAACAGTCTCGCTCCTTTGATTACAGACCCTAACAGTAGGTTTTTCATAATCTGTAGGGTTGTGGTCAATGGAATGGGCACAGTTTCCTTCGAGAGGGCAGGCACACTCCTGCAGTGTGGCTCCAGAGGCCCCAGCCTGCAGAGTGTGTGGGCCAGGGCTTTGGGGACAGAAATCTGAAAACAGAAACTCTGGTTAGGTTTTGGGCTGAGGGTATGGCAGGCCTGATCTACAGACTGTGAGGGGAACTCCTCGGGATATGAACAAAGGGGGAATGTGAGGCAGTCGCTCAGGCTTTTGTCTCTTGATTTTGTGTCAAGAATGGCCGAGGAATGTACAGGTGGCCTCATGGGCCATGGATGATTCTCCCTCTCTGGGGATTTGGCCTGGCTCCCAGTCGTTTGGTGTCATTGTGTGGGAAGGCAGGAGTCCTGTTTTATTCTCAGGGCTCCCTCCAAAAGAGGGATTCCAAAGTAGAGCACCAGGTACCTGCGACCAGAAAACCCCACCTTGTAAGGATTGGCTCCTAGGTGCATGGCAAGCCCAATATGCAGGATCTTAGTTCAGCTATGGAGAAGCCTCATTTGAAAATGGGGCTCATGGTGAGGGTCACAATAGGTGACTGTCCCCAAGGCGGCCCTCAGGCATGGGTGTGGTCTCATGGGCCGTGCAGGTTTCTCTGAGTCTGAGTGTTTGACTTTGACCCCCAGCCCAACAGCAAGGTTTCTTGCTATGGGAAAGGAGGAGTTCTGTGTTGTGCATCGCTTCCCCCATATGCAGGGATTTGAGAGAAGGTCTAGGGACAGATGTCTGAAAACCCAGGCAGGGATGAGATGATGGCAGAGGGCCATAGCGGGTCTGATCTGCTGCATATGCGGCCAGCTGTCTGGGGTCTGATGGGAGATCTGGGCTCAGGCTGTGTCAGACAGAACATTAGTGCACAGGGAGGCCTAGGAAATTGGGGTGCGGTCGAGTGCCATGCAGGTTGATCCTCATTTGGGGTTTCTAGGCAGCCCCAAAGGGCACTTTGTACTTCTGGTATGCAGGCAGAGTGTCACGTTGTGGCTTCAGAATTCCCAAGGTCAAGGGCTTCTGGGCCAGGAGTAGGAGGGCAGTAGTCTGAAAACACAAGCTAGGGTTAGGTTTAGGGCGGAGGGCATGGCAGTCCCACTCCAAAGAGGCTGAATCGAGATATCCAGCATCTGAACTAAGGGCGAGTATCAGACCTTGGCTCAGGCTGCAGTTTGCGACCATGATGTCTTCTGAACGGAAGGGTGGCCTCATGAGGCCATGGAGGTTTGTGAGCTGCTTCAAACAGCAAGGTTTCTTCTGCAGAACAGGAGTGTCCTGTTGGATGGCACTTGTAAGCTGCTTCAAACAGCAAGGTTTCTTCTGCAGAACAGGAGTGTCCTGTTGGATGGCGCCAGGACGCCACACAAGAAAAGATTTGAGAGCACAGTGCTAAGGATGGATGCCTGGAAAACCCACCTCGCATTCCCATGGGCTCCTAGGGACAAGGAAGATTTGATCTGCTGGCTCTGGGGAGAGATACCCAGGCGGCTGAGTTGAAATGGACTCTCATGCTGATGGGTCTTAATGCGGGTTTGTGTCCATGGAGACCCTGGAATGTGGCTGTGATCAAGGGCCCTGCAGGTTTCTCCTACCCAGAGGGTTTGACACAGCTCCCAATAGCAAGGCTCCCACGTGGAGATGAGAGATGTTCTGTTTTGTGCCTCAGTAAACCCCCATATGCTGGTATTCCAAAGCAGGCCTCTGGGGAGAGATGCCTGCAAACCTAAGCTAGGATTCAGATAAGGGCCGCGGGGCATGTCCAGTTCAATCTTCTATCTCTGTGGACATCTGTCTGCATGTGTGACCGGAGATAGTTGCGCAGGTCGTGTAAGAAAATCCTTTTTGTCCATGGTGTACTACGCATTTTGGACGGGCTCGGGGGCCTTGGAGGTTTCTCCTAATTTGTAGGGTTGTGGTCAATGGAATGGTCACAATTTCCTTGGAGAGGGGAGGCACTGTCCTGCAGTGTGGCTCCAGAGGCCCCAGCCTGGAGCGTGTGTGGGCCAGGGCTTTGGGGACAGAAATCTGAAAACACAAATTTGGGTTAGGTTTCAGACTGAGGGTATGGCAGGCCTGATTTACAGACCATGAGGTGAACTCCTTGGGATAGGAAAGAAAGGCGAGTGTGAGGCGCTAGCTCAGGCTTTTGTCTCTTGATTTTGTGTCAAGGATGACCGAGAAATGTAGAGGTGGCCTCATGGTCCATGGACGATTCTCCCTCTCTGGGGATTTGTCCTTGCTCCCAATCATTTGGTGTCATTGTGTGGGAAGGCAGGAGTGCTGTTTTATTCTCAGGGCTCTCTCCCAATGAGAGATTCCAGAGTGGCTCACCAGGTACCTGCGATCAGAAATCCCACCTTTGGTAAAGATTCGGGCCCTGGGGCATGGCAAGCCTGATATGCGGGATCTTGGTCCAGCTACTGAGAGGCCTCATTTGAAAATAGGGCTCAGGCTGAGGGTCTCAATGCATGATTGTTCCCAAGGCAGCCCTCAAGCATGGGTGTGGCCTCATGGGCCATGCAGGTTTCTCTGACTCTGCGGGTTTGACTTTGACCCCCATCCCAACAGAAAGGTGTCCTGCCATAGGGAAGGAGGAGTTCTGATGTGTGCATCAGGTTCCCCCCTGTGCAGGGATTGGAGATAAGATCTAGGTTCAGATGCCTGAAAACCCAGGTTGGGAAGAGATGACGGCCTAAAGCCATGGTGGGTCTGATCTGCTGGATTTCGCCAGCTATCTGAGTGGCTGACAGGAGGTTGGGGCCATGGCCCTAGAAAACTCCATGGCACCATGAGGCCATCCACACATTCAGCAGATCACGTGGACTCAAACTCCAGCATAAGCGAAATGGAATTCTGCGTTCATCTCCATGCCTAACATTCTCTCTTTCCATCTTCCTGTGCATCTCCCCTCTAAAAGAAGACAATCATTAAAATCTATTTCAAAGGATTGTGTGGGTAGACAGTTTTATATGCTATCTAAGTGGCAAGAAGTATTGTTGATGGTATTCTTGAGGAGGTCATAAATGGCTCATTGTCCAAAATTATCTCCTTACTAACACATCCGACATACTTACTTCTAAAGTATTCTCTTTCCTAACTTCATATGAGTGCATATAGACCAAATAACTTAAAGACACACCTACTTAGTTTACAGCTTTATCTAAACCTGACTTTAGTAATCATGATGATTTTTTTTTTTTACTCAAATAGTAAAATACTTGAAACAGTCAATTATGTCTACTTAAATAGTCTCATGACAACTTGGTTACAGTAAAGGATAGAGTATAATTTCCCCAATCTACAAATGGAGCCCTGGATATATAGGGTGAGGGTCAGGAAGGTGCTAGGACAACTGGCTGCTAGTGTTTTACTGACTGCTTCTTAGACTTCCTGGCACCAATAATATCTCCTTAATAAAAACATAAACAAAACCCAGGTCTAAAAAAGATGCATGAAACAAGAGAACTATGGTCAAAAAGCCATGTCTGCCCTTAAAAATGACATCAGCCTATTATATACATACTTGCACCCTTTGTTATGTATATAATTCTTATAAAGTTGTGACTTTTGGAACTCAATTTGGTGGACTAGCTTATCCTCAGGAAGGATCAGCTTGAATCAAATGGTCATGTCTTTTTACTGTACTTCTAGTAATTTGCCCTAAGTGCTATTACATACATGCATTCTTATGCATTGGCAACACTGATAAGATTCAGTCCCTCTAATTTAAGGAGTTACAAATTGTTTAGAGAGTTGGTATTAAAATACATGAAATAAGATCAGAATGTTTAAAATAAACACACAAATTGTGATAACACTTATTACTAGTACTCCATGAATTCATAAAAGCAGCAAGTCCATGTGGCCTGGAGAATACAGGGAATCAGCATACCAGGGAGCTGTTCTGAAGGAGTGGACCTAGGGTCTGATTCAGAACTCACTTCCTGTCTAGGATAGCATGCCTCACAATGTCTCTCTAGCCACTTGCAAACATTACTATTGGCCCATCACTGCCATATGCTGCTTATTTTTTTTTTCCTTTCCAAATGTAAATATTTCCAAGTATTTTAATGTCCCTGTACTACCATAGGGTATGTGGTGGACATATAATTTGTCTTTTTATTTCTTAAATATGTAAACCAAGTGCAACCATGGTCTGACCTGATATAGATATAGAATATCATAAGACTAACGTGTTGATCTTATATGTTGATTTTCTTTCTTGAGGAGGACATGAGTATATTTTGTGGGCATATTTGGTGGGCAAAAGAATGGAAAGTCAATATTTGTGACAAGCAGAGTAAACTGCAGTAGACTTTATACATTTCAAAATGTTAGCTGCTCCCCTTTTTGCAAGTACATCCTAATTCTATGACATCAGACTTGGCCATGGGATTTTATCTGCCTTTAAAGTGAAAAGGCATCCTTTTCATGTAATAAGCACATATCACAAACCTTCAGTTGTAGACCAGTTTACTGACATCAAGCTTAACCAAGTGGCTTGCTTTGTCTAGAGGAATGTGAACTGATGTGAAATGTTATAATTAGAGCAAAAGCTTTAACAACCCCTACCATTTTGTTTAATATGACTTCCACAAGTAGAATGTCATTGTACAAGGTGAGACTGCTCTCTCAATTTGAGGTCAGCATTGAGATTATGTAGAGAATCACAGAGCTATTGATATTAGGGCAGCGCAAGTGAGAATTTTTGTTATTGTTGTCCTAAACTACTAAGAACTAGGAATTGCTTCTTCCTGTACTATGACTTATACAAATCTGACTGATACAGAGTGGTTGAATTTGTTTTGGTGGTAGGAAAGACGTATCCTCACATAACAGCTGCATACATGAGTAAAGAATGCTGCAAAATGTTTTTGTGGAGCATTAAAGAGGTAAGCTTGAGTAGAACAGAAGTGTTACAAAGGAATGAGTTATCAGCATTTTATGTAAGTCTTTTTTGGGCAATGGGAAATCTGAAAACACGTCACTGGACTTTAGATTTGGTCTGGTAATGATGATGGATATTTAGGCTTTCAGTCAAGAGCTCATAAAATGAAAACCCATGTAGTTATCTCTTTTGGCTGTTAATTATAATCAGAAAAATTGGATGAGAAAGCAACAGAAATCCTGGAAAAGCTAAAGAAAGGGCTGTAACTGTCATTTCATAATGGTTGAAATGTGGCCCATAACTGTGGATCTAGGAAGAAGGTGAAGAACAAAATAATTCTTTATAAGTAAAACTATGGAGTTCTCTGTATTTACAGAATATAGTGAATAAATAAGAGGAATTAGTAAAATGTGTCTTCATATCTTCATATCTGAGGGACCAGGACAATGGAAACACCATTAATAGGGACAGGTAAATTATATATATATATATATAAAAAAAAGGCTAATTCTGAGTGAAAACTTTGTGTTTGGAGTAAATATCGTTTTTTAAATTTTTGTGATAAACCTTTCAATGAAATGTTGGATCAAAGAGAGATCAGGTCCCATTATAGAATTTTTTGAGTTGTCCTCATAGACATTATCACTGAAGCCAAGAAAATGAACAAGTCTTCTCCAATGAAACAGAGAAAAATAAAAGAAGGTTAAGAAAGAAGTTATGGTTAGGGGGTTGGAAGGAGAGAAGTTACAGAATCAAGAAGCAGGATATGAACTTATACTAGACATAAGTATTTTCAAAGTCTTATCTTTTCCCCCCAAAGGTAGTTTATTAAGGATTATTTGAGGCCTGGAAAAGAAAGCATAGAGAGGATAGGGAAAGTTCATTTGGAACATCAATTCTCATGGTCTAAGCAAAGAGTTGTTTACTGGTGAAAAGTTGAGATTGATCAATAAACATCGAAAATCAAAGGTTTTCAGAAAAGAGAGAAGGGAGAAGCATAGCAAGAAGCAGGGTCTATGAAGAATGAGAAACAGATGGGCTGGGGGCACAGGTGGGAGGATTAAGTTGTCTTTAGGTGGGATAAGCGCTTTTGATTTATTTGCCTTGGTGAGCTGGTGTGAAAATAAGAAAAATAGCCATCAGGTTTGGTTCCTCACTACGTGCGTGACAGGTATTATGTCATTTAATCCACCAAATAACTTCATTGGTAAGTGGTATTTGTTATTATCCCCATTACAAGGAAGAAACAAGGCAGTAAAATGTAGGAAGAATTAACATACCTCACTAGTAAGTGACAGAAATGAGAGTCAAACTCATGAATTTGGACTCAGAATCAGTATCCTAAACCACTACATTTAGAACGGAAGTTATCAGTGTTGAATTTGAACCAAAGAAAAGTGGGTGTGGCCATTATAACAAGGAAATTGAGGGTACTAGCAGCATTTTAAACAAAATGTCATTAAATGCATATATCCCTTCTAGTTCCTACCATTTCAAATACTGGAACATTTCACAATACAATAAATACTTTAAAAAATTCAGTAAGCGATTTAGCTTAACTCCTCACCATTTATGATTCATCTGTACTATTTCATTTGGTTCTTACAGCAAACTATGTAAAATGTAGTATTGCCTTTTTTTTCAAGAAGTGAGATAAACCTAAGAGGAGAGGAGGAAGAAGTTGATTTTGTCAGTCACTCTGGACAGAATGTGGCAGAGATGGAGCTCACACCTAGGCAATCCCTTCACTTGATCCCATCAAACTTGATGTTCTTCCTACTTTGTTAACTTATATCTACCAAGCACCTATTCTTTTGAAAATAACAGCATTTATACACACTTAGCATTTGATAAAGTCCTCTAAGTTTCTCTCATTATTCCTGAAGAAGGCATAAGATAAGAATTAGAGATATCAGGACACCTGGGTGGCTCAGATGGTTTAGTATCTGCCTTCTGCTCAGGTCATGATACCAGGGTCCTGGGATCAAGCCCCACATGGGGCTCTGTGCTAGGCAGGGAGCCTGCTTCTCCCTCTCCTTCTGCTGCTCCCCTTGCTTGTGCTCTATCGCTGTCTCTGTCAATTAATAAATAAAATATTTAAAAAATAATCAGAGAAATCTAACTGTCCAAGAGAAAGGCCTCCATGCTAGAGTAACTTTCTGATTTCTCCACTCTCTGCACAAAGTCCATTCACTGCATTGAATCCAGAAACACTAACGGTTTGCTCATAGGGAATGCTTCAGACTTATTTCTCTATTACCTTTGAGAACCTGTTCCCTGAGGTGGTAACAAAGCTCCTGCACAACCCCTTCATTTTCCCATCCAAAATATAAAGTCTCTTTTAGCTTTGAAGTTGAGCATCGCCAGGGCTGGAAAGGCATCATTTATCCCATGTTCCTATGAGTCATGTATTTTCACAAAGTCCAACTTGTAATCTTTGGTCACAATGTTGTAAAAGCTTTCCTTCAATATTATTCTTGTTGCTTAAGTTAATAGGAATAATTTTAGCTATAATTAAAAACAACATTTTAGCTCCCAGTCTTCTAGGGGCACTTTACAAATTATTTTTGTTTATTTCAATCCTGCACTGTGAATTTACCAGCAAATATTTGGATTTTCATCAAAACATAATACATTATTTGTGAAGTATCAAATAAAAATGAAATTCATCACTGTTATTCTTAGTTGTTTCTTTTCCCCAAGATTACCTAAATGACTTAGCTTTATAAACCACCATAGTTTACTTTGGAAAAGGCCTGAAGAGTTTGTCTTCTGAATTGAACCCAGATGTTCAGGTTTCCTGAATACCGATCCATGGAAGTGAACAGCCATAAGCAGAAGTTACATAGTAGTATCCTGTGCAGAGGTCTGCTATGCTGATTGTCCAGTTATCCATACTGTAGCTCCCTTCCTGGGAGATGGTAGATGAGACTCCAGCAGTTTCCTATTGACACGGTTGATTAAAACAAAAAAAAATCTTCATATATGCATAGCATAATCTAAGTAGGGTTGGATTTGGGAAGACCTTATGAAGCCTGGAATTATCTCAGCATGTCTAGAGTCAGCTGTGATTTAAAAATAAAAATATTGTGCCTGTGGTTCTTAGGCTTTTGTATCAATGACTTGGGAGTATGCAGGAAGATGACACATTTCATTTCTTCTGCAAGGTGAGAAATACTTCTATCCCAAAAAAGTTATTTTATCTTAAATAGCATAGTCATACCAACTGAAACTCCTCTTCCAGGCTCATTTGGAGTAGAGGATCCTCTTTTAAATCACAGATATCTCAGAGGCACTTAAAAGGTTAATAATACTTTAGTGGAAATATCCTTCAGGTTACTTTTTTCCCTAACATTGAATAAAAGCCATCCACTCCAAGGACAGTTAAAGACCAGATTCTGGGGAACTTAAAAGTTAAGAATCCTTTGTATTGGTTGTGTTAGGAAATGCTGCACTTTCCTGCACTTCTGTAAGAATGAAAAAAATATAATGTTTAAAGAAAACTAGTCAACAAGATGTTTGGCTATGGTTTAGATCCTTAAAAAAAAAATAGAGAAGCACAGTCTCAGACCCATGAGTTGGGGGGTATTACCTATTATCTGTTTTGTCACAAACCTACCATGTGATCATGCATAATTCATATGGTGTTTCTTAGTTTCTGTTTTGTCACTTCTAAAATGAGAGTTTTTAAAAAAGGGGCAGAAACAGACCCATATATACAGAGAACAAATTGATGACTGTCAACAGGAAGAGAAAGTGATGGGGAGTGGGAGGTCCACTCTTCCACGTATAGAATGAATAATCATGAGATGAGAGGTCTAGCATAAGGAAAATAGTCAACAGTATTGTAATATATTATATTGAATATTTTGAATATATATATATAATATATTATATGGTTACAGGTCATGACTCCACTCATGGCGAGCAGAGAACAACGGAGAGCTGTTAAATCACTATGTTGTACACCTGAATCTAATGTATCGTTGTGTGTCAACTACAGTTCATTAAAAAAATAATCCTGTCATTTCTGTGAAAATTACTGTGAAAAGTAGAAAATTACTGTGAATTTCTGTGAAATTTAAATTCTGTCAAATTAAAGAAATAAAGAAAATTCTGTGAAAATTAAAACACTTTTCACAAGAAAAAAAAGACATTTAAAAAAATAAAATGAGGGTGTTATGTTAGTTTTTTGTAGGCTTGTATATACGCATTTATTATTTTATTGAGATAGAAATGACTGACATATAACATTTGACTAGTTTCATATGTACAACATACTGTGAAGTGATCATCACAGTAAAACAAGTTAACATACATTACCACATATAGTTACACATTTTTTTTCTTGTAGTGAGAACTCTTAAAGTCTATCTCCTTAGCAACTTTCAAATGCGCAATACATTGTTAACTATAGTTACAATAATTATTAACTGTAATCACTATGTTCTCTACAAGATATTATCTCACATTTAATAGAATGGCTGTTATTTTTTTTTTTTTAAGACCACAAATAACAAGTGTGTTGGCAAGGATATGGAGAAATGTTAGACTGATTTGAGATTCCTTTTAGTTCATATTAAAAATGAAATCAATCAATCATCCCAATCATAAAAGCATGAGTACTTAAAGTTAGAACAGACCTCAGCAATGACTTCTCCTCCTGTCCAGTTCAGGAATTCTTCTTTAGCATCATTGGTTCAGTAATCGATAGATGAAGACTAACTCTGAGAAGAAGCTCTTCATTTTATAAAGCAGAGTCTTCTAAGATACAGGTGGAAGAACTCCATGGTTGACTGTTGGAGCTCTAGGGTTCTTGCATTCTGAGTTTGAATCCCAGCTCACTAGGTGAGTGACCTTGGGAAATTTAACCTCCAGAAGCCTCAATGTCATCACTTGTTTAAAAGATAATATTATTACTATGATTGGTGTAACTATTATTGACAAAGACTCTCTTTGGCCAGACTTGAGTTAAGCTCCTTTGAGCCCTCTTCTCGACTAGGCCTCTGTGCCCATCTCTGATAAGCTCCAATTTAGCAAGAATTCTGCTTAGTCAATTTATCAAGAATCCCCACCCTTGATAGATGTCTTCTTGACAGAGAACACTTGGTAGCTGATCAGATTCTACATACCCACCCTTTATATCTAATCCCTCTCTCTGTCCTCGATAAGAATCCTATTACATGAGTTTAGTAAGAATCCCCTGTTCTTTCTTTTTTAATTTTTTATTTATTTTCAGCATAACAGTATTCATTGTTTTTTCACCACACTCAGTGATCCATGCAATCTGTGCCCTCTCTAATACCCACAACCTGGTTCCCCCAACCTCCCACCCCCTGCCCCTTCAAAACCCTCAGGTTGTTTCTCAGAGTCCATAGTCTGTAGAATCCCGTTCTTGATATGCCCTCTTGGTAATTTTCCATCCACTGAGCCCTTAACTCTGCTTCTTGGCTATAAATATCCCCAACTGTCTTTGTTGGATTTGGAGTTGAGCCTAACCTCTCTCCCCTGTTCAATACCCCCTTTGTAATAGTCTTGACAGAAGTCTTCCTTACCATTTTTGACAAGTGTCAGGATAATTTTTCTTTAACATTAATTATTAGAAAATTATCTTTTATGTAGAGCTGAGAACCTATTATCACCTCCTCCCCACTCATCCTAGCACTTTCCTTTCGGAAACATAAATAACATTTCTATTCCTTCTTTCACGTGAAATCTTTCAGATACATGAATAAAGAGACCACATATATCAAATCTTCTTTATTTCAGGTGAAATATGTCCATTCTCTAAAGAGTTCCAATGATTACCATTTTGTCCCTTTTTATGAACATGTTTGAATATGACATTACAGCAGTCATAATACTTCAAAGGTGTGCATACAATCTGAGGACACATGACATCATTATCTTTCTTGGTCTAAGCGCTACAATTCTATGAAGTCGATATGAGATGTAGATTACAGATGCACTAAATGTTGACAGCCGCATCACATCTTGGCACACAAATACTGATATGAATCTGGATTTTCTCTAACCTTGAATCTTAGTATTTGATTTAAAAAAAAAAAGTACGGGATTTAAAATTAAGATGGAATTATTCTGGATAGACTACCCAAAAAAGATATTTCTAATCACCTAATGAAACAGTGATGGACGTGTGTTTTGAGGCTTGAAAGAGATGATGGACACTGATGATGAATCATGAATGTTTTCCAATGATAGGTTGGAATACATAAAGACATGGAGAAGGGAATTAAAGTAATATGTCAGCTAAAAGCTGAATTATCATTACTCGCTGTTTTTTTCTTTGTTGTTGTTGTTTTTCCCACACTCCATTTGCTAATTCCTATCTCCAAGCCTTGCACATCTTTCTTCAATACTGGCGGATTTGTCTTCAAAGCACCTTAGACCCTGATTATGCCAGGTTTGAAACTGTATTTTTTCAGCATGTATTACTATTTTTCTGAAAAGAAAAGCAATTTAATGGAGAAAGTTTTGAAAGTATAGAAATTTGATCTGAATTATATATATATATAGCGATTCACAGGAATATATATTTATATCACTGAATTAAATACATGACAAATTTATGTCGCTAAATATGTTTATATTCGATATATATATACATATATATAGCAAAAATTATATATATATTATATATATAATAGTTATATAGTTATATATAAAATATATATAATTTAACCTTCTTCCCTATAGATTCCACTTCACAACAATAACCACTGCAATTTACTTGTCTGGGTCTATCCTTAAGCTACATATTCTTTGGATATGTAAACTGAATTTATTCAAAGTTGTTAAGCCCATGATCAAAGATAGTCTTTTGAAGATGAGATCATAAAGTTTTTTGAAGATGAGATCCATTAAGTATCGACGTATCAACTCTTACCAGGCAAAATTTCAATATCCAGCTAGTATCATATACGGCATACTGTATAGAAATAATACATAAGGGTGAAAAGGGGAGTTCTCTACCCCATAACACAATTACCAGATATGTGAGAAAATATTTTTGCCTGAAAAAAACTAGGCACAAACTAAGCATTCTTGATGATATTTAGACTTTTAAAAAGCACTCTGGGAAATAAGCTTAGGCTGCACACTGATAGTGGAATTTTGACAAAAGAGACAGTCTTGTTAGCCTTTGTGCATCTCAGCAGCATGCAGCAGCACCAAAAATGAAAACTGGATTTAACTATAGCAACAAACATTGTCACGTAGGGTAGACAGACAAAAGTAACCAGGAGAAGGAGTGTTAGAGATGATAAAGCTTAGTATGTTGGCAACATTTTCTGTTGTGTTATTTTTTTTTTCCTTTTTTTTTTTCTTTTTTTATTTTTTTTTTCCCCATTTTAATAAACATATAATGTATTTTTATCCCCAGGAGTACAGGTATGTGAATCTCCAGGTT
>JAHRIG010009371.1:133163-144591 GCA_020311275.1 Eira barbara | reverse complement strand
TTTAAACTTCTTTTCCCCATATCTTCTCTCACTGACTTTGGGTCACTTCTGATTTGGTTAGCATACTTTTTATGGGGTCTTTGCTACCCTTTTAGTATTTTATTCTCTCATTCATATTTCTTATCTGGATAAAATGACAAGGCAGAAAAACTCACCAGAAGAAGAAGAAGAAGAAAAAGAAGAAGAAGAAGAAGAAGAAGAAGAAGAAGAAGAAGAAGAAGAAGAAGAAGAAGAAAAAGCAGTAACCGAAGGCTAGGGACCAGCTAATCAATATAGACATTGATAATATAGACATTGATAGTATGTCAGACTAGAGTTTAGAATGAAGATTCTCAAGGTGCTAGCTGGGCTCGAAAAAGGCAAGGAACATATTAGGGAAACACTGTCTGGAGAAATAAAAGCCCTTTCTGGAGAAATAAAAGAACTATAATATAACCAAGCTGAAATTAAAAAAAAATAGCTATTAATGAGGTTCAATAAAAAATGGAGGCTCTTACTGTGAGTATAAATGAGACAGAAGAGAGAATTAGTGATATAGACCAAATGATGGAGAATAAAGAAGCTGAGCAAAAGAGAGACAAACAAGTACTGGACCATGAGGGGAGAATTCGAGAGATAAGTGATACCATAAGAGAAAAAAAAATAGAATAATTGGGATTCCAGAAGAAGAGGAGCCAGGGGACAGAAGGCATATTGGAGAGAATTATTATAGAGAATTTCCTTAATATGGCAGCGGAAATAAGCATCCAATCCAAGAAACACAGAGAACCCCCTTCAAAGTCAAAAAAAATAGGACCACACCCTGTCATCTAGTAGTAGTACTTACAAGTCTCAGTGACAAAGAGAAAAGCCTGAAAGCAGCTTGGGACAAGAAGTTTGTAACATACAATGGTATAAATATTATTTTGGCAGCAGACTTACCCACAGAGTCTGGCAGGCCAGAAAGAACTGGCATGGTATATTCAGAGCACTAAATGAGGAAAACATGCAGCCAAGAATACTATATCCAGCTAGGCTATTATTGAAAAGAGAAAGAGAGACAAAACTTCCAAGACAAACAAAAACTAGAAGAATTTGTAAACACCAAACCAGCCCTATAGGAAATATTGAAATGGGTCCTCTAAGCAAAGAGAGAGCCTAGAATTAGTAGACCAGAAAGGAACAGAGACAATATACAGTAACAGTCACCTTACAGGCAATACAATGGCACTAAATTCATATCTTTCAATATTATGCTGAATGTACCCTTTCGATAGTTATCCTGAATGTAAATGGGCTAAACACCCCAATCAAAAGACACAGGATATCAGAATGGATACAAAAACAAAACCCATCAATATGTGATCTACGAGAAACCCATTTTAGACAAACAAACACCTCCAGCTTTAAAGTGAGGGGGTAGAAAACAACTTACCATGCTAATAGAGATCAAAAGAAAGCTGGGGTGGCAATCCTTAGATCAATTAGATTTTAAGCCAAAGACTATATGAAGAGATGAGGAAGGACACTATATCATACTTAACAGGCCTGTCCAACAAGAATATCTAACAATTTTAATACCTATACCCTTAACATGAGAGCAGCCAACTATATAAAGCAATTAATAACAAAATCAAAGAAACACATTGACAATAATACCATAATAGTAGTGGACTTTAACACTCCCTTTGCTGAAATGAACAGATCATCCAAGCAAAAGTTTAACAAGGAAATAAAGGCCTTAAATGACACACTGGACCAGATGGACATCACAGACATATGTAGAACATTTCATCCCAAAGCAACAGAATACACATTCTTCTCTAGAGCACATGGAACATTCTTCGGAATAGATCACATCCTGGGTCAAAAGTCAGGTCTCAATCAGTACCAAAGTATTGGGGTAATTCCCCACATATTTTAAGACCACAGTGCTCTGAAGCTAGAACTCAATCACAAGAGGAAAGTTGGAAAGAACCCAAATACATGCAGGCTAAAGAGCATCCTATTTAAGGATGAATGGGTCAAGCAGGAAATTAAAGAATTGAAAAAAAATTCATGGAAACAAATTATAATGAAAACACAGCAGTTCAAAATCTGTGGGACACAGCAAAGGCAGTCCTGAGAAGAAAGTATATAGCGATTCAAGCCTTTTTCAAGAAACAAGAAAGGTCTCAAACACACAACCTAACCCTACACTTAAAGGAGTTGGAGAAAGAACAGCAAAGAAAGCCTAAACCCAGCCAGAGAAGAGAAATAATACAGATCAGAGCAGAAATCAATGAAGTGGAAACCAAAAAAACAATAGAAGCAATCAACAAAACTAAGAGCTAGTTCTTTGAAAGAATTAATATGATTGATAAATCCCTGGCCAGACTTATTAAAAAAAAAGATAAATAAATAAATAAATAAAATCGTCAATAAAATGAGAGAGATCACAAGCAACACCAAAGAAATTCAAACAATTATAAGAACATATTATGAGAAAATATACATCCTGGAAGCAAATGTACGTATCTGGAAGAAATGGATGCATTCCTAGAGACATATAGACTACTACAACTGAACCAGGAAGAAATAGAAAACCTGAACAGACCCATAACCAGTAAGGAGATTGAAGTAGTCATCAAAAATCTCCCAACAGGGCACCTGGGTGGCTCAGTGGGTTAAAGCCTCTGCCTTCAGCTCAGATCATGATCCCAGAGTCCTGGGATCAAGCCCCACATTGGGCTCTCTGCTCCACAGGGAGCCTGCTTCCTCCTCTCTCTGCCTGCCTCTCTGCCTATTTGTGATCTCTGTCTGTCAAATAAATAAAATTAAAAAAAAAAAAAAAGAAAGAAAGAAACCACTTGTGTTTAAAAAAAAAAAAAAATCTCCCAACAAACAAGAGCCCAGGGACAGATGGCTTCCCAGGTAAATTCTACTAAACATTTAAAGAAGAATTAATACCTATTCACCTGAAAATGTCTCCCCCAAAAATGGAAGGAAAACTTCCAAACCCATTTTATGAGGCCAGCATTACCTTCATCCCAACACCAGAAAAAGACCCCATCAAAAAACAGAATTACAGACCAATATCCTTGATGAACAAAGATGTGAAAATTCTCACCAAAATACTAGCCAATAAGATCCAAGAGTACATTAAAAGGATTAGTCACCACGACCAAGTGGGATTTATTCCAGGGCTGCCAGGATGGTTCAACATCCACAAGTCAATCAATGCATTACAATACATAAATAAGGGATAGAACATGAACCATATGATATTATCAATAGATGCTGAAAAAGCATTTGACAACATACAACATCTTTTCTTGGTCAAAACTCTTCAAAGTGTGGGGAATGGTAGAGTGTACCTACTTCAATATCATCAAAGCCATCGATGAAAAACCCACAGCGAATATCATTCTCAATGGAGAAAAACTGAGAGCTTTTCCACTAAGGTCAGGAACACGGCAAGGATGTCCATTATCACCGCTGTTATTCAACATAGTACTAGAAGTCCTATGCTCAGCAATCAGACAACAAAAATAAATTAAAGGCATCCAAATCAGCAAAGAAGAAATCAAACCATCACTCTTTGCAGATGATATAATACTCTATGCGGAAAACCCAAAAGACTCCATTCCAAATCTGCTAGAACTTGTACAGGAATTCAGTAAAGTGTCAGGATATAAAATCAATGCACAGAAATCAGTTGCATTTCTATACAACAACAAAACAGAAGAAAAAGAAATTAAGGAGTCAATCCCATTTATAATTGCACCCCAAAAGCATAAGATACCTAGGAATAAACCTAACCAAAGACTCAAAGAATCTGTGCTCAGAAAACTATAAAGTACTCATGAAAGAAATTGAGGAAGAAACAATGAAATGGAAAAATGTTTCATGCTCTTGGATTGGAAGAACAAATATTGTGAAAATGTCTATGCTACATAAACCAATCTACACATTTAATGCAATCCCTATTAAAATAGTATATTTTGGGGGCACCTGTGTGGCTCAGTGGGTTAAGCCTCTGCCTTCAGCTCAGGTCATGATCCCAGGGTCCTGGGATCAAGCCCCACATCAGGCTCTCTGCTCAGCAGGGAGCCTGCTTCCCCCCTCCCTGCCTGCCTCTCTGTCTACTTGTGATCTCTGTCTGTCAAATAAATAAATAAAATCTTTAAAAAATATATATTTTTTCAAGGAAATGGAACAAATAATCCAAAAATTTATATGAAACCAGAAAAGACTTTGAATATCCAGAGGAATGTTGAAAAAGAAAGCCAAAGTTGTTGGCAACATAATTCCTGACTTCAAGCTCTATTACAAAGCTGTCATTATCAAGACAGCTTGATGCCAGTATGGTACGGGCACAAAAACAGACATATAGATCAATGGAATAAACTAGAGAGTCCAGAAATAGACCCTCAACTCTATGGTTAACTTATCATTGATTGACAAAGGAGGAAAGAATGTACAATGGAAAGAAGACAGTCTCTTCACCAAATGGTGTTGGAAAAATTGGACAGCCACTTGCAGAAAAATGAAACTGGGCCATTTCCTTACAACACACACACAAATAGACTCAAAATTGATGAAAGACCTCTATGTGAGAAAGGAATCCATCAAAATCATTGAAGATTACACAGGAGGCAACCTCTTTGACCTCAGCCACAGCAACTCCTTCCTAGAAACATCACCAAAGGCAAGGGAAGCAAGGCCAAAAGTGAACTATTGGGACTTCATCAAGATCAAAAGCATTTGCACAGCAAAGGAAACAGTCAACAAAACCAAAAGACAACTGACAGAATGGGAGAAGATATTTGAAAATGACATATCAGATAAAGAGGTAGTATCCAAAATCTAAAAAGAACTTATCAAACTCAACACTCAAAGAACAAATAATCCAATCAAGAAATGGGCAGAGAACATGAACAGACATTTCTGCAGAGAAGACATCTAGACGGCCAACAGACACATGAAAAAGTGCTCCACATCACTTGGCATCAGGGAAATACAGATCAAAACCACAATGATAAATCACCTCACACCAGTCAGAATGGCTAAAATTAACAAATCAGGAAACTACAGATGCTGGCGAGGTTTCAGAGAAAAGGGAACCCTCCTACACTGTTGGTGGTAATGCAACTTGTTTCAGTCACTCTGGAAAACAGCATGAAATTTCCTCAAAAAGTTCAAAATAGAACTACCCTGCGACCCATCAATCGCACTACTAGGTATTTACCATAAAGATCCAAATGTAGTGATCCAAAAGGTCATGTGCACCCAAATGTTTACACCAGCAATCTCCACAATAGCCAAACTATGGAAAGAGCCTAGATGTCCATCAACAGATGAATGGATAAAGGAGATTTTATATATATATAAAATATATATAATAAGATATATATAATAAATATATATAAATAAAATATATAAATAATATATATTATATATATATAATCTCCTTTATCCATTATATATATATACATATATATATTATATATGTATACATGAGATTTTATATACAATACATATATATATGTATATGTATATATATACATGTATATATAATATTATTATATATAATAATATAATAATGATAATATAATATAATAATATAATAATAATATAATAATAATGTATATATAATATTATATATACATATTTTATATACACACACACACACACACACACACACACACACACATATATATATATATATACCAATCTCCACAATAGCCAAACTATGGAAAGAGCATATATATATATATATATATTTGATACATATATATATATATACACACATATATATATAGCAATAGTATTCCATTTTATATATATATATAATGGAATATTATGCAGCCATCAAAAGAAATGAAATATTGCCCTTTGCAATGACATGGATGGAACTAGAAGGTATTATGCTTAGTAAATAAGTCAATCAGAGAAAGACAGTTATCATATGATCTCCTTGATATGAGGAATTTGAAAGGCAAAGTGGTGGGTTTGGTGGCTAGGGAAGGAAAAAGTGAAACAAGATGGGATCAGGAGGGAGACAAACCATAAGAGACTCTTAATCTCACAAAACAAATGGAGGGTTGTCTGGGAAGGTGGGTAGGGAGAGGGCGGTTAGGTTAAGGACATTGTGGAGGGTATGTGCTATAGTGAGTGCTGTAAAGTGTGTAAGACTGATGATTCACACACCTGTGGCCCTGGGGCTAATAATACATTATATGTTTATTTTAAAAGATGATGAAAAATAAACAAATATATGAACATATTATTTTTGGTGATTGAAAATAACATTTTAATATTTATGTGAGAAGTTAGAGTACAAAGACTAACCACCTTGATTTGAGAATGAAAAGGCATAGTTAACTTTCCTTTTGTTGGTGAGAGTATAAATTGAGGAAAGATATCTAGAAATTCTAAATCCAAGCATTTAGTCTAACAAAAATACTAAGTTTGCAAATAAGAGCATCCTACTAACACATATGCATACCAATTCATAAAAACGATTCTTTACAGATTCCAAGGCCATATATATATATTACATATATACAGCTTATATTATATATATGGCATACTATTTTAAGACAATAATATATTTTAAGCCAACATATTATTTAAGACAATTATTTAAGACATAAAGATGTAATCATCTATACAGTTGATCCTTGACCAACACAGTTTGGAACTACCTGCGTCCATTTATAATGTGGATTTTTTTCAATAAATATATTGGAAAAGTTATTACAGATTTGTGAAATTTAAAAAAACTCACAGACAAACAATATGGCTTACTGAAAAAATTAAACAGGTTTTATTGTACGACTACAGTATATAATACATATACCATACAAAAATATGTGCTATTGACTATTTATGATGTCAGTAAGTCTTCCAGTCAACAGTAAGTTATGAGTAGTCAGTGTTTGGGGAGGCCAACAGTCATACACAGATGTCTGATTGTGGGGAGTGTTGGTGCATCTAATCCCATTGTGTGTGTGTGTGTGTGTGTGTGTGTGTGTATCATGCTCTTTCCTACTAGACACTTTAAAGGAATTATCTAGCACTGCCACAAAGAGAGATCATTCATCATTATCCATTAGCTGACGTGGAATAATATCCACAGTATATTTTATGTGGAAAGGGAGTGAAAATATTATGAACATTATAATGCAAAAGTGATTTATTTTATAAGATGAGGAAATTTTATCTATTGATAGTCTTCTGGGACAGAGTTTCATGTATATTTGAGAAAAAAATGTTTAGATTGGTGTAGAGCCATGAGGGCCATACTCATGTAGAAGGTTCTTGTCTTCAAAAGAGGGCAGATATTATGAACACAGGCATTTAGTTCATCAAGACAGGTTTGGACATATTGATGATGGGGTGTCAGCTCAGGAAGAACCAACCAAATCATTGTGTGTAAAAAAATAGATATCTGAGTGATATCTGTTAAGAGTCCAGTAATTGGTGAAGGAAGTAGGGGAAGAAAATGTAGATGGCTCTGTGATCAGGATTGATACTGTACTCATTGGAGAAAACAAATTGTCATGGGTATTTTTATGTTTTTTTTTTTAATTGTGGGATGTGTGATATAAACAATTTCATTCATCTCAGTGAAATCCACAGTAAGTTTTCCATAGCTCACCATAAATAAGAGCGTATGTTTCCAGAGTATAAATGAGAGAATATGCTGAATTATGTATCCAGCACGGACACAGCCACAGAGATGCTGAAGTGAGAGGAACAGAGACCAGTGATGTGTTTGTACCTTGTGCAAAAGTCAAGAGGGACAAGTGCCAGAGCTCTCCATATAATGCACCAAAGTGCATACAACGCAACAAACTGCCATTTTTGCTTTCTATTTCTTCATTTCAAATTACATATAGCCTAATCTTTCATAACAAAGATGTGCTGATATCTAGGAAATATATTGTTTTCATTAAAAGCGCTGTTCTCATCTGGTGGCTTGTTTAGAGTTTCATCCATACTGATTGGGTGTGGATCATATGCCAGGTGTCATGTGTTTCTTGACTTTTAAAATTTTAATTGCTCAAAACTCCCATCAGCCTGACTGGGGTTTCCTTGCAACTGCATAAGTTCAAGGTGCTCCTTACAAAGCCCCGTGTCCTTCCTTTCTCTTGGCCCAGACGTCACCTTTCATCACAGCACAAAGGTGTCTCCACCTCCTCCCACTCCCTGCTAATACATACTTTAGAGAGAGTGGCCCCACCGGTCTTGTCCTGTCTCCCATCTGCACCCAGAGGTCCTAGGTGATATGTTGGTGACAAATAGCTTCCAAGTCTGAGCATTTGAGACACATCTTGCCCACATCCTGACTATCAGGTTATGAAACATCATTCAGTGATTCAGTCCTGCCTGATACCCAAGCCAGAAAATATGGCTTAGTAGGAATCAAGTGAGTAGCGTCTTGATGGTGACCAAAAATATCCAAGAACTCAGAGCATTTATTTGCCATGGTTGTTTTTGCTTTTGATTCTCTTTGCTCCCCTGCTCCCAGCATGGCATCCCAACTAGAATCTCACCAATTCTCCAGAAACCTTAGTATTGGGTGTCTTGACGTACAATTGCCTGTGCCTGTGGGTTGCCTTCTTGGGTTTCTCATTAAAATTTTGAGTAAAGCACATAAGAAAATATATTAATATAGATCCTGTATATACCACTCTAATTTGGTCAATATCTGCCGAAGATTTTATGATATAACAGAAAAAAATGTGTAGTCTTATTTTTGCATTCCTAGCAACAAATGTCGGTCTCAAATAATATGTATTTAAGATAATTTAACTAATAGAAAATGCTGGGAGAAAGAGGTAAAAATGATAATAAGAGCTGTTCTTGGGTGGTACTTTGATCAATAGTTTTTTTTTAAATAAATTACATAAATTTTATGTATTTGGCATACATATTAGTCAGAGACCAGTCCAGAGAAAAAGAGAACACACCAATTATTTAAACAGGTGCATTTGCTGTATGGAATTGTAAACCACATATTTCAGAATTGGAGTAGCAAAAAGAAAGCACAAAGACATTATGGAATAGGAACTTTATGAAGCAGCTGCTACCCTCAGAAGTCATGGAACAAAAGAAAGAGATTATAATTTTTAAACCACGGATGCTTGCAGAGGGGCCGATGGCTGACCTATGTGGCTAGAGCTGAGACTGGCATAGAAAGAGCTGTGCAGTTAGTGTAATCTTTCTGCAGCTCAGAGGGATCACAGTGTTGCCATCTTGACCTCAGATCATGCAGTCATTGCTAGTGTAACTGCAGAAGTGCAGAAATGGGCAGAAGCCATCTTGTACCACTCCTCTCACCAAGACATATCCCTCTGGAGCTCACTTTGAGCTGTCCTAAGGATGGAGTTGGAAACTCATGGGGAATGTGGTTGTCTGTTGTCTGAGATGACCCACAAATCCCAAAAAGAGAAGTATGGGTTGAAGCTTAGGACAACAACATAATACTTGGCAGAGAATATATCACTTCAATGGGAAAAAGGCGCCCCCATGTTTTATTAAAGTCAACAGACCATTTAGTGCCTAGATGGGAGTCTATACACAGTAGAAGATCATTGATGGAAGTCCAAGTGTACTTGGCCATTAACAAGCTAATTGGGATTAGCAAAATGTGATATACGATCTCCTCACACTATGGCAAATTTATAAAAATAAGAACAACAACAGCTCAATAGACCTTCACGAGAGTAGGAAATCTTTGGAAATTATTGTGAGATATAAAGTTTGAAGACTTGTCTTCCAGAAGCTGAGAAAGAGAGTTGAATTCAGTAATTGCTTTTACATTTTCAGACCTCAGATATTTTCTGTTTAAACAGAAGCAGTTTGATCTTTGGGTGATGGTAATCCTGATGTGACCCATTTTTCAGTAAATGAACACACACACGGAGAAGGTGATGATCCCTCTATTTGCACAGTGGTATCCATCAGGGTCCAGTAAAGAACTGGATTCCTTGGAATGATTCCAATGAGTAGAATTTATTGAAGGGGAACAAGCATGGTTCTGAGAACCCAGAGATGAGCTACTGCTGGAAGCCACTGCATCCCCTGGGGACAAAAAAACAAGGGGATAATCTGAAGAGGAAGCAGTGTCTCTTGGAATTCTACAGTGTGGAGGAACATTGCAATTACTCTCATTCCAGAGCTACAACCAGGAGTAAGAAGGAGAAATCCCGAAGCTTCCTCCAGGCTAGGCATATTCTGCCAGTGCTCAGGTGGGCTAACCCTCACCTCTGGACATCTATTATGGTAGCCTTGGCTATGCAGAAGAAGGCTATAGCCTTTCTGTGTGAAGGTCAAGGCAAGCATGAATAGAGATTAATTTATAACGAGGATGCTCAGCAAAAGAGCTCCAAACGGTTTTTCAGCCCACCGTTATAATGCAACTTGTGAATGAGTAGCTCTCTTTTTTAATTAATTATTTTTTTATGAGTGGATTTCTGCATATGGGTTATGACTAGTTTACAGGATGAGAACTAGTTTGGATGATTGGGAGGTTTTATGTTCTGCCAACAGCCAGAATCCATCCAGATTTCATATATTTTTAAAAAATGAAATATCTCATCATATTTCCTATGGTAATAATTATCTACTCATTTTTATTGAACTCACAGTGCCTATCAAAATTTTTACACATTTCTTGTGAAGAAAAGCCACCACTTACCATAATGGGGGACCCTAAAACAGGGTCTTTGGTGAATCTTCCTATGTCAAGTGGTTTAAATGTCAGACAGTGAACAAAACAAATTATGGCAAATACAAGCAAATGTAATAGAAACAAAATGCTGATACAAATATTTTTCTAGTATTTTGTACAGAATATTATTTAGAAATGTGTTTGAGAGATGGTTAATACAGCTAGCCTACATTGGGAGGAAGTCTTTTTAAGATAAATTTTTATTTATCAGCTGCAATTGTGACATACCTTAGTGCTGTTTATTAAAGTATTCCCAAGTTTTTGTCTACTAGGAAGAAGTGAAAGTGGCAATCCCCTTGTTCTTTACTTGGACCAATAAAATGTTAATGGCAGTGTCATGTTCATTCCTAGGGGTACTTGAAGAGTCTCGCCCCAGTGCCACAGTTAGCAGCAATTCTGCAAAGACTGGCCACTATGCAGGCTCAGGTCCTTAATCAGAAAAATGCAGGGAATCATAGTGGCTATGTCATCTGAACCCACCATAATGTGAGTTTGTTTTAGGGCAGGGTGATTTTGCTTGTGTTATTTGGTAGAGCAAGTGTTCGAAACAAAAGCAGCTCATGCTTGCAAGGCCTGGCATCAACAAAGGATGTGGTAGCGATGATATGATCGAGTTCTTCATGATTGTGGATTCATGGCTTGAGAAAATGGCTCCCACCTGCAAACCTTCCCTTGCTACATATTATATATATATATATATATATATATATATATATATATATATAT
>JAHRIG010009371.1:35636-133153 GCA_020311275.1 Eira barbara | reverse complement strand
TATATATATATATATATATATATATATATATATATATATATATTAAAACAACAACAAAAACCTGAGACCAGAGAGTCTCTTGGTAATGTGCCTTAGTGGTCTGTTGGTGAGGTTCTTGGTGTAACACTAACCTCTGCACTGATGCCATTATGCAGTACCTTGGTTGGTGGCAAACAGTGGGTTCCCAGATTTATGCAAAGTCTGAGCTTCACACAGCTCACAGATCTGAGCTGTGGGGTCTCTTAAAAATAATTAAAAGCAGACATCTGGAAAACACTGATTACTGAGGCATTCATAGCCTCAGCAATATTCTCTATGGATAACCAAGGCTTAGTTAAAAAAAAAAAAAAAAGGAGTATTTTCCATTTTGTTTTAAAAGAAGCTCATTGGGCCTCTGCACCTTGGATCCTGCTCAGGGGAACACAATCTAAAAGAAACTTCTAGAAATGCAAGACCACTTATTTTGATGGATCTTCTCAAGTTGCTATGTACAGGTTAGATGGGTTAACCCATGTTCACAGAGTTAATGCAAGGATAAAGAAGGATAAACTTCTTTAAAAAAAATACAGAAAGAGGAGGAGGAATCAAGATGGTGGAGAAGTAGCAGGCTGAGACGACACTGGGTAGCAGGAGATCAGCTAGATAACTTATGTAACCATTGTGAACACCTACAAATCCAATGGGAAATCAAAGAGAAGAAGAGCAGAAATCCGAGAAACAGAAAATCGATCACTTCTGAAAGGTAGGACCTGCGGAGAAGTGAATCCAAAGCGACGGGAAGATAGACCCGGTGGGGAGGGGCCAGCTCCCGGCAAGCAGAGGAACAACGGAGCACAAAATCGGGACTTTTAAAAGTCTGCTCCACTGGGAGACATTGCTCCAGAGGCTAAACTGGGGGAAAACCCAGGCAGGGACAGCATAACCCCAGGTCCCGCGGGGTCACAGAAGGACCAGGGGTGTCTGAGTGCTGCAGAGCTCGCAGGTATTAGAGTGGGGAAGCCGGCTACAGAGACGGAGCTGAGGAGTGAGCTCTCAGCCCAGGGATACCTTGTGCCAGTCGCAGGCTGGGTGGGCTCGGAGCGCAGCTGGAGGCCACGGAGATGGAAGCGACCAGGCGCTTTTCTCCAGGTTTCAGCAATTGACTGCTTTCCTCAAGGCGAGACCGCAGGCCAGGGAGGCAGGGCGGTTGGGCGCTTTTCTCTGAGGGCCCAATGAGGAGTGGAACCCCAAGCTCTCGGCTCCTCCAGGCCGAGAGATTGGGAGGCCACCATCTTCATTCCTGTTCTCCGGAACTCTACGGAAAGCGCTCAGGGAACAGAAGCTCCCGAAAGCAAACCCAAGCGGATTACTTAGCCTGGCCCCTGACAAGTGTGGTGCAATTCCGCCTGTGGCAAAGACACTTGAGAATCACTACAACAGGCCCCTCCCCAGATGATCAACAAGAAATCCAGTCAAGACCAACTTCGCTTACCAAGAACAGCGGAATTCCACAGCAGGAGAAAGCAAATCTTATCTGGGCAAAATGACAAGGCGGGAAAACACACCTCAAAAAACAAAAAAGAACAAAAGGCCGTACCGAAGTCTGGAGGCCTAATCAATACGGACATTGGTAACATGACAGATCTAGAGTTCAGAATGATAATTCTCAAGGTTTTAGCCAGGCTCGAAAAAGGCATAGAAGATATTAGAGAAACCCTCTCTGGAGAGATAAAAGCCCTTTCTGGAGAAATAAAAGAACTAAAATCTAACCAAGTTGAAATCAAAAAAGCTATTAATGAGGTGCAATCAAAAATGGAAGCTCTCACTGCTAGGATAAATGAGGCAGATGAAAAAATTAGTGACCTTGAAGACCAAATGACAGAGAATAAAGAAGCTGAACAAAAGAGAGACAAACAAATACTGGACCACGAGGAGAGAATTCGAGAGATAAGCGACACCATAAGACGACAGAACATTAGAATAATTGGGATTCCAGAAGAAGAAGAAAGAGAGGGGAGCAGAAGGTATATTGGAGACAATTATTGGAGAGAATTTCCCTACTATGGCAAAGGGAACAAACATCAAAATCCAGGAGATGTTAAGAATGCCCCTCAAAATCAATAAAAATAGGTCCACACCTCGTCACCTGATAGTAAAATTTACAAGTCTTAGTGACAAAGAGAAAATCCCAAAAGCAGCCCGAGAAAAGAAGTCTGTAACATAAAAGGGTACAAACATTGGATTGGCAGTGGACCTATCTACAAAGACCTGGCAGGCCAGAAAGAACTGGAATGATATATTCAGAGCACTAAAGGAGAAAAGCATGCAGCCAAGAATACTATATTCGGCTAAGCTATCATTGAAAATAGAAGGAGAGATAAAGAGCTTCCAGGACAAACAAAAGCTGAAAGAATTTGCAAACACCAAACCAGCTCTACAGGAAATATTGAAAGGGGTCCTCTAAGCAAAGAGAGACCCTAAAAGTAGTAGATCAGAAAGAAACAGAGACAATATACAGTGACAGTCACCTTACAGGCAATACAATGGCACTAAATTCATATCTCTCAATAGTTACCCTGAATGTTAATGGGCTAAATGCCCCAATCAAAAGACACAGGGTATCAGAATGGATAAAAAAAAACAAAACCCATCAATATGCTGCCTACAAGAAACTCATTTTAGACCCGAAGACACCTCCAGATTTAAAGCGAGGGGGTGAAAACAATGTACCATGCTAATGGACATCAGAAGAAAGCTGGGGTGGCAATCCTTATATCAGATCGATTAGATTTTAAGCCAAAGACTATAATAAGAGATGAGGAAGGACACTATGTCATACTCAAAGGGTCTGTCCAACAAGAAGACCTAACAATCTTAAATATCTATGCCCCTAACATGGGAGCAGCCAACTATATAAACCAATTAATAACAAAATCAAAGAAATACATCAACAGTAATACAATAATAGCAGGGGACTTTTACTCTCCCCTCACTGAAATGGACAGATCATCTAAGCAAAAGATCAACAAGGAAGTAAAGGCCTTAAATGACACAATGGACCAGATGGACATCACAGATATATTCAGAACATTCCATCCCAAAGCAACAGAATATACATTCTTCTCTAGTGTACATGGAACATTCTCCAGAATAGACCATATCCTGGGTCATAAATCAGGTCTCAATCGGTACCAAAACATTGAGATCATTCCCTGCATATTTTCAGACCACAATGCTCTGAAGCTAGAACTCAATCACAAGAGGAAATTTGGAAAGAACACAAATACATGGAGACTAAACAACATCCTTCTAAAAAATGAATGGGTCAACCAGGGAATTAAAGAAGAATTGAAAAAAAAAATGGAAACAAATGATAATGAAAACACAACGGTTCAAAATCTGTGGGACACAACAAAGGCAGTCCTGAGAGGAAAATACATAGCGGTGCAAGCCTTTCTCAAGAAACAAGAAAGGTCTCAAATACACAACCTAACCCTACACCTAAAGGAGCTGGAGAGAGAACAACAAAGAAAACCTAAACCCAGCAGGAGAAGAGAAATCATGAAGATCGGAGCAGAAATCAATGAAATAGAAACTAAAAAAACAATAGAACAAATCAACAAAACTAGGAGCTGGTTCTTTGAAAGAATTAATAAGATTGACAAACCCCTGGCCAGACTGATCAAAAAGAAAAGAGAAAGGACACAAATAAATAAAATCATGAATGAAAGAGGAGAGATCACAAACAATACCAAAGAAATACAAACAATTATAAGAACATACTATGAGCAACTCTACGCCAACAAATTTGACAACCTGGAAGAAATGGATGCATTTCTAGAGACATATAAACTACCACAACTGAACCAGGAAGAAAGAGATAACCTGAACAGACCCATAACCAGTAAGGAGATTTAAACAGTCATCAAAAATCTCCAAACAAAAGTCCAGGACCAGATGGCTTCCCAGGGGAATTCTACCAAACGCTTAAAGAAGAATTAATTCCTATTCTCCTGAAACTGTTCCAAAAAATAGAAATGGAAGGAAAACTTCCAAACTCATTCTATGAGGCCAGCATCACCTTGATCCCAAAACCAGACAAGGATCCCACCAAAAAAGAGAATTACAGACCAATATCCTTGATGAACACAGATGCGAAAATTCTCACCAAAATACTGGCCAATAGGATCCAACAGTACATTAAAAGGATTATTCACCATGACCAAGTGGGATTTATTCCAGGGCTGCAAGGTTGGTTCAACATCCACAAATTCATCAATGTAATACAATACATTAATAAAAGAAAGAATAAGAACCATATGATACTCTCAATAGATGCTGAAAAAGCATTTGACAAAGTGCAGCATCCCTTCCTGATTAAAACTCTTCAAAGTATAGGGATAGAAGGCACATACCTCAATATTATCAAAGCCATCTATGAAAAACCCACTGCAAATATCATTCTCAATGGAGAAAAACTGAAAGCTTTTCCGCTAAGGTCAGGAACATGGCAGGGATGTCCGTTATCCCCACTGCTGTTCAACATAGTACTAGAAGTCCTAGCCTCAGCAATCAGACAACAAAAAGAAATTAAAGGCATCCAAATTGGTAAAGAAGTCAAACTATCACTCTTTGCAGATGATATGATACTGTATGTGGAAAACCCAAAAGGCTCCACTCCAAAACTGCTAGACCTTATACAGGAATTCAGTAAAGTGTCAGGATATAAAGTCAATGCACAGAAATCAGTCGCATTTCTTTACACTAACAACAAGACAGAAGAGAGAGAAATTGAGGAGTCAGTCCCATTTACAATCGCACCCAAAACCATAAGATACCTAGGAATAAATCTAACCAAAGAGGCAAAGAATCTATACTCAGAAAACTATAAAGTACTCATGAAAGAAATTGAGGAAGACACAAAGAAATGGAAAAATATTCCATGCTCATGGATTGGAAGGACATTATTTTTTTTAATGATTTATTTCTTTTCATTGTAACGGTATTCATTGTTTTTTTCACCACACCCAGTGCTCCATGCAATCCGTGCCCTCCCCAGTACCCACCACCGAGTTCCCCCAACCTCCCACCCCCCGCCCCTTCGAAACAGGTTGTTTTTCAGAGTCCATAGTCTCTCATGGTTCACCTCCCCTTCCAATTTCCCTCAACTCCCTTCTCCTCTCCTTCTATCCTTGTCCTCCATATTGTTTGTTATGCTCCACAAATAAGTGAAACCATATGATACTTGACTCTCTCTGCTTGACTTATTTCACTCAGCATAATCTCTTCACACAGCTTTGTATTTATATGAAATGACATCCTATGTTGATCCAACCTATCCAGCATATGAGTTCTGACTTGCTTCCTTCCCTCTGGGCGCATAAATTGAATTTTAAGAATTTCTGGCAGTATGGAATACCTCACTTGTGTGTAAGATGGATTCCCAAAGAGGGTGCAAAGATACTCTCTCCCAAGATCCAGAATCACTCACAGTGAGAGCCAAAGGAAGGAACCAACCAGCGGCAGGTTGCCAGCAGTCAGAAATCTAAGAACAGTTATGCAGGATGCCACCAGTAAGAAGGCAATAGCCTATCTTTGTGAGAGAAGGGATCCATAGGAATGGGTTTGGACTTGAAAGGGATGATACAATGTAAAATTTAATTATCCTCTCTGGATCAAGCACTGCAGACAGAGAGATCTGGAAGGAGCTAATTCTGCCAGGTGTTTATACCCATCCCTCTACAGTGCCAGGTTTTGGAGGACCCCTTCTGCAGGCCCTGGACTTTACTAGAATTTCCACTTGGCTGTTTGAGGGTATAATATAGTAGCTTGCTAGAAACCATCCAGTTTCATCAGCTCTGGGAGGAGATCATTTGGGTGACCTCCCATGAAGGGAGTGTATTTAAGTCCATGACCATGTCAGACATCTGTTTATGGCTCCATAGTCTGCAGAGTGGAAAAACAATTCAGACTAGAATGAGTGCTCAAAGGAGCAAAAAGGGGAGTTAGGGGAGTTATGTCAGTCTTCTATATGTTTTTCTGTTTTAAGTACTTTTCCAACCTTTAATTTTTCATTAAACTTTTACAATGAATGTTTCAATAATTTTGGAATTTTGAAACATTTTAGAGACTTCTGCTTGCCAATTAACAGAGGTATCTTAGTCTGCTTAGTTGGAGAATGCTTGCTTCTAAATGCATTTTGTAAGTGCTGCTATCTAATTGGAAATTTCCCAATTTTGGACATTTTATTTCTAGGTTCTAATTGTCCTGAGGGCTGGCATCAGAATGAAAACTAGCCACTAATGGAATTAACATCCCTTTCTGAACAGCTATATATCAACAAATAAGGTGCAGTTCACATTTCTGTCAGGTCTTATTTTTGTATCGCCAACCTGACAGTTATCAAGCCAGTTCCTTAGGACACAAAACAAGTTTAGTAGTATCTTGCCATTTTTTCTAGATATCTGTAATATTTGGGACAATATTTGTACAATAAGCAGGTGTACTAGAAGGTGGTGAGCTTGACCTATCATAATTTAAGGATCCTAGGAGTTAAGACTTCTCTGAGCAGAGCTAACACCTTGCAGGGATGTGTCCTGGAATTGGGGATTGTGTGTGTGTTACATTGTTAGTTCTCTGTACATGAGTTTTCTTGAGGATAATGGCTGACCTGTTGCCTTGCCTACCAGCTCCATAATCAACTTATATTATCAAGGAGGTGTTCTTGGCATGGCAAAGGCTCTAATAGCTTTTGATTGCTTGACCAATTCCTTCCAATTTTTGTAGGTTTTTCTGCCTCTGAGATCCCTATTAGGAGTAGTCTTTATCTACAAACAAGACAAGAACAAACAAAAACGTACATCTTGGTGAATGGGCAGTAAATATACTACTGAGTTCTGGACAAGGAAGGCTCTGTGTGCACCAGCAATTCTCCCGGGAACCACGCTTGGATTATACCCAGGGAACTGGGATCTGAATGATTAGGGGCTTGGCTCAGGGCAGATATTTCTGCCAGTTCAATTGGGCTCTGGGCAAATATGCAAGCTCAATAGAGCTCTAGACAAACACGCCAGCTCAGCTGTCTCTGGGCATAACCCTTGACCAGCCCATGTTGACCTGAAAGCCAATTAGATCAGGAGCCTGAATAGAAAAAAAAGGGGGGGAGCTTAGAACCAAGAGGGACTCACCCATAGGACTTGAAAATAGCAGGGAATACAGGGAACACAAAGGACTCAAGTCTCCCACACCTGTTTCTCCTTGTGTCTGAATGTCTGTGGAAGTCCATTTCTGATCCCGTTGCTGCCACCAAGTTTATTAAATAACAAAAATTCAATGAAGTAAATGTTAAAGATACAAAGGCTGTATTAATCAATCAACTCATCAGTGAGGCATCATCCCACCTTGCAAGTATAGGTGAGCTCCAAAGGATTACAGCAAAGGAAAAGGAGAAAAAAGGAAATCATTAGCAAAAAGTCCATCGTGGGATGTCTGATTAGCTCAGTGGGTTAAGCCTCTGCCTTTGGCTCAGGTCATGATCTCAGGGTCCTGGGATGGAGCCCCAAATTGGGCTCTATGCTCAGCAGGGAGCCTGTCCCCCCTCTGCCATTTGCTTCTCTGCCTACTTGCAGTCTCTGCTGTCAAATAAATGGGTAAAATCTTTTTAAAAAATCCATTGTATTAGGTATTATTTCCCTCCTAAAAGGAATGGGAGGAATCAATCAGGAATCCTCCTGGGGCTAAACAGGAAACTCCCAATGTTCACTGTTTAAAAGTCTCTTCTGGGGGTTGAAATTGTACTTGAGTTAGGTAGTAAGTTTTGGTTTAGTGACCTGAGCCTTAAGTTAAAAGTTGCCACTTCGGGTCTGTAGGGTTTGTTTTTTCTTTGTTTGTTTTAAGATTTTATTTATTTATTTATTTATTTATTTATTTATTTTTGTCAGAGAGAGAGAGAGAGAGAACACAAGCAAGAGGAGCAGCAGGCAGAGGGAGAAGATCAGGGATCCTCAAGTGGGACTTAAGGACATTCGGATCTTGACCTGAGCATAAGGCAGACACTTAACCAATGGAGACACCCAGGCATCTCTATGGCTTTTTTTTTTTTAACAGCCCCAAGATGATGAAGATTGACTTTAAAAATTTAGACTTCCATATAGAAAGTTCTTCACAGGTATTGTTATGTGCTTTCCACCCACCGCTGAAAAAAATTCTCTTTAAGAACAGGGAAAAGTGAAAACAAAAATTCCTCCCCATGGGCTCTCTGGAGCTTTAATCCGTGATGTTAATGCTCAGGAGTTGACTTCTGAGTCAGGTGAGTTACTGAACCACTGCCTGGCCAGGGAACATTCAGCCATCTGCACACACTTTCTATATATGACCAGAGTCTGCACTAATGAGGTTAATTTGGGATACCATGCCTGAATCACAAATAATCTTGAGTGGTTAGGAAAAGTATATTGGCCTTACTGTAGTGATCCTCCTTGGGACAGTAGTTCATCCTGCATCCCTCCCATACCTGGAACATACTAGAACTGTAATAATGTTTACTGAGCAGCATTTACCAATGGTAAGGGATACATTCCTTGTGTACAATGGAAAAATAGATACGTTAGACTCACCCAAACTTCACTTGAAATTTCACGTTACAGTGATATACAAAATCTATATTTGAGAAACCCAAGACCATATTAAAACCTCAGCAGCCAAATTATTATTTTCTGTAGAGCTGCAATGTGGCTCCAAGAAATGAACAGCATTTTGTTGCCTTCATCTAATTGTTTATGATTTATACTTTGGGTAGAGCAAGATTGAAATGAGAGGGAATTTGAATGCTGACTAAAACAGTCCTGAAAGATGTGTAATTTTTCTTATTTCCTGATCAAGTAAGACTATCAAAACTGGTTCTCTTTTGTGAGTTTATTGTGTTTGAGGTTGCTAGGTGCTTTCGTGTGTATTGTCTCGTCTGATGCATACAATGACCCTAAAAAAATCACTGTGACCTTAATATTTTGGATGACAAAACTAAGGGGAGAAAGGCCAAGTGATTTTGTCTTTTTCATTTTCTCTGTATGTGCCAAAGCTTCTAATATTTTGACTCCAGGGGGATATATAGCAGGAAATTTATGCTACTGTTAAAAGCATCAACATGAAAGAAAGACTTCTAGTCCTTTGTTTTCCATTAATACTTGACAGAAAGCTACAGTATTCCCTTTGGTGGAAAAAAAATTTCTAGGAGGTTTTATCTTTTTCTATAAGCACATACATTTGTTTATTGAGGGAGAAAGAATCTCTTGATCAATCCTTCCATTATTACACCCACGTTTAATGATACATTTGTGTTCTTTATCCATTATCACTCCAATCACAGTCAGCCAGCTGAATTTCATGTATATGTCATTTGTTTTCATGGTGTCACCCAGGTGGGATTTCGGAATTGGTTTGCCATTCTATTCTTTCCAATACATCTTCATAAAATCAGGGGGAAAGTCCTCAAGAAGACAAAGATATGTTCCAGCCCTATGGAGTGTTCTTCGGCAATTGAAGGAAGAAGTATTGTGGGCTTGGGGGACATATCTTCTTTGGAACTTTTATCTGTGGGGGAAAATGGAATAGCGGATAAAAATATTATTAGAGAAACACAGACTTTAGGTGGTTTGGAAACACTCAACACATAGTAAAAGGAAGGAAACTTGTAGAATTATTCTTTACCATGGCCTTTCACCACAATGGGTTATGATAATGATTGTTCTTAGTTTCCATAGGAAAAGAGGTTCAAGACATTACGTAACTTGCCCAAAGTCACAGAGTCTGATTGAAACATGGAAGTTTATTAAACAATACATTACATAACTTGCACAAAGTCACAGAGTCTTATTGAAACATGGAAGTTTATTAAACAATACATTGCCACTTGTTAGAATGGGGATCCATTCACATAGGTGCTTGATAATTTATCATGTTGACCTTTTGGCCTCAAATATGGATCCCATGTCCACTTCTAATACTGAAATACTTCTCTTTGATTTCTGATTTTATAGAACATCTTGTTCTCACATGAGAACCAGTCCAGGATTTTGATTAAGGCAATGTTTAAAGCGGTACCCTCAAAGTATTAAAGAGCATTAAATAGTGTCCTTGGGAAGGTAGGGCAAGATGGTGGAGAAGTAGGAGACCTTGTTTCAACCAGTCCCTTAATTTGAGCTACATATCTACCAGAACACTCTGAACATGTAGGAAATCAGTCTGAGATGTAAGATTATACACTTCTAGATCTCTATGAAACCAGAAGACTTCAGTTGAGAGGTAAAGTCGAGTGGGGGTGCTCAGAATGATATCAGAGCATAAACATAAGGGGGAGGGAGCCACCAGAAGCAACCCCATTGGAAAGTAATACCCCAAAACAAAAGTGCCCTGTGGTAGGGAACCAGTGTTAACTTGGAGTTTGATTAAAAGGACTCAAAAAGAGCAAAAAATCTTTAGGGGCAATTGAAGGAGTCAGGCAGTCATGAACATGGCCTAATCCCACAGACTCAGGATGGCCACTACCACTCTCCATGACAGGAGAGTGTCCAGAGCCTCCAGTCCATGGTGCCTGAGCCCCCAACTTTCTGCTACTTGCACCACTGCTTGGCTGGGTAGACTCCTGCCTGTACATGAGAGTCCTGTGTGGGCTCCTGCTTGTGCTCTCTAGGTCCACAGACTTCCACACTCTTCATGTCCTGCATGGACCATGGGGTCTGTGTGCACTATCACCCATGTGTGAGAGAGTCTGTGTGGGCACCAGCTGGTGCTCTCTAGTACTTTGGCTTTCTGTCACTGGACAAAGGGTCTGAATGACTCCAGGCCATGCCTGGGAGAATGCTGAATGATCTATGGTCAGGATCCCTCAATGGCAGCCTCCCACGGACTGCATGACCTTGGGGTCTGAACACACCCTGCCTTGGGCTTGGACAGTAGTCCTGGAAAATGCAGCCTCCAGATGGGGGCTCTCTGGGCCAATATCACTCACAGTTTTAGTGGCAAGGGTGGTGAAGAGACAAGCAGGCACCTCTGGTGACCACTGAGACAGTGGCTGGGGAGCACACTGATTGTGGGAGGTTGTGCTGGTCAGCAAAGTTTGCAGTGTGTGTGGGGAGGTCTATGTGTATAGGACCACAGAGGGGACCAGAGTGAGGCTTCTCTCTAAGGAAGAGGTCTGGGTGCACTTTTCTTTCCACTAAACCTCCAAAAAGCCATCAAAAGATAAAAACATCCAGAGAACAAAACCATGAAAAACCTGTTTTCACAGAGCCCAGCCCCTTGAGAGGAGTCAGAGAGACTCAGCCCAAGCAAGACCGACTGCAAAACAATGAAGCAGGCTCCTCCTCCATAAGGCAAGCCAAAAGAATGAGAAAAAAAAATCAACATAGGGTCTCCAAAAACTATAAAACTCCAACATCATGGGAAAAAGCAATATATTAGCTAATGGTATTTCCCTAAAACCTGTAAATTTCATAGATATAACTTATTTTTTTTTTAAATTCATTCTCGGGATTCTTGTTTTTTAAAAAAAAAATTAACATAGTTACCATTACAACTCGAAGTTTAATACAACATATTTTATGATAACCTTTTAACTTAAACTTTTTTCATACATATACATGTGTTTTTCTTTTTCTTTTCTTTTTTTCTCTTTTTTAAATATATATAGATAGATAGATATAAGCGTCAAGGTATTCCTTTTTCTCTATTCAGTACTATCCCTATATATAAACCAGTTTTAATATCCCTTCATCTCTGGAAAGTTAAGTCCTTTAACAGAGATATCAAGATACTCCCAAGAAGAAGCAAAATAACATTCCTCACCCACAATGAGGATTTATAACCACCTTCCAACTTTTTCTTCTGTCAGTGTTTCTGCATATCTTTTTTTTTTTTTTTTTCTGGTATTATATAAATCTTACTCTTGGGGTTTATTTTGGCTGGGTTCTTTTTTGTTTCCCATTTACTTTTGTCAGTCTTTTTGTTTGTTCATTGTTGTTCATATACATTATAAATCTTACTCTGGGGGCTCATTTTGGCAGGGCCTTCCCTTTTTTCTCTCTCCTTCTTTTTCTCTTTTTCTTTCTTTCTTTTTTTTTTCTCTTTCTTTTTGGTGGTGACTTCCAATAGCTCTGCAATGTTCCAGATTGCACCTTGCCTGGACCGTGGTTGATATATTCAGCTGTACATCCCCTCACCTACCTCTCACCAAAATTACTAGGAGGAGGAACACCTAACAGAGAAAAAATTCAGAGATTGTGACGTCTGGTGCAGAACTATTGGATATCAACATAAACAAGGTGTTGGAAATGGAAATCAGGGTAACAATTATCCAGGCACTAGCTAGGTTTTTGAAGACCATTAGTGACAACATAAAATCTCTAAGGGCTGAAGTGAGAGCAAATCTGGCAGAAGTTAAAAATGCCATCAATGAGATCCAATCTAATCTAAATACTCTAACAAATAGGGTGAAAAAGGCAGAAGACCATATAATTTATCTAGAAAATAATGGACAGAAAAGAAGAATAAGGAGGAGAAATGGAACAAAAAGCTTAGAAGCCATGACAACAGTCTTAGGCTAATAAATGAGGCCATGAAATGTTCAAGTAACAAAATTATTGGGAAGAATGAGGGGGAGGAGAAATAGAGAGCACTAGAAGATATAGTTGAATAAATCCTGGATGAAAAATTTCCTAATCGGGAGATTGGAGCTAGTGTTCATGTCCAAGAGGCAGAGAGGACACCACTCAAGAACAATGAGGCTAGAAAGACCTCCAGACACATAACTGTGAAATTCCTGATTTATAAAATCAGAATATGTCTTCAGGGCAGTTGAACAATGCGCATCACACCTGTCCACAGGAAACTGGCAAGTCAGAAAGTCTGGCAAGACATATTCAGGGCAATAAATGAGAAGAACATTCAGCCAAGAATACTTTATCCATCCAGGATGACATTCAAAATGGATGGAGAGATAAAGAGCTTCCAAGACTGGCAAGGTTTAAAAGTGTACATGACTACCAAGCTGGCACTACAAGAAATATTAAGGGGGGAGGGTTCTATAAAAGAACAAAGAACCAGAGTGACAAAGAACAGAAATTTACAGAGACAATCTATGGAAACAAGGACTTCATAGTCAACATGATATCAATAAAAATATATATTTCAATAATAACTCTGAATGTGAATGGCCTAAATGCTCCCATAAAATGGTACAGGGTTGCAGATTGGATAAATTCACAGGGCCTGTACATATGCTGTCTAAAAGAGACCCTTTTGGAACCTAAAGATAGATCCAGACTGAAAGTGAAGGGATGGAGAAACATCTTTCTTGGCAACGGACCTCAAAAGAAAGTTGGTGTAGCAATTCTCATATCAGATAAATTAGATTTTAAACTAAAGACTATAGTCAGTGATACAGAAGGACACTACATCATTCTTACTGACTGTATCCACCAAGATGATCTAACAATTGTAAGTATTTATGCCCCCAGTATGGGAGCAGCCAACTACATAAGCCAACTGTTAATCAAAATAGTCAGATTGATATGAATAATTAATAGTATGGGATCTTAATGCCATGCCACATGTAATAGACAGATAAACCAAGCAGAAACTCAATAAAGTAATAAGAGCTTTGAATGACACATTGGACCAGATGGACCTCATAGATATATACAGAACATTCCACTCAAGTGCACATGGAACTTTCTTTGGAATAGACCACATACTGAGTCACAAATCAGGGCTCAACCACTACCAAAAGATTGAGATTATTGCCTGCCCATTCTCAGACCACAATGCTTTAAAAATGGAGCTCAACCACAAGAAAAAGTTTGGAAGGAATTCAAACACTTGGAAGCTAAAGACAACCCTGCTTAAGAATGTTTGGATAACCTAGGAAGTCAAGTAAGAACTTAAACAATTCATGGAACCAATGAGAATGAAGACACATCGGTCCAAAACCTATAGGATATGGCAAAGGTGGTCCTAAGGGGGAAATAGATAGCCATCCAAGCCTCACTCAAAAGAAAAAATTGATAAATCCCAAATACACTACCTCTATTTATACCTTAAAGAACTGGAAAATCAACAACAAATTAAGCCAGCCCCATGCGAAGAAGGGAAATAATCAAGATTAGATCAGTGATCAATGAGATAGAATCTAGAGATACAGTGGAACACATCAAAAAATCAAGAAGATGGTTCTTTGAAAGAATCAATAAGATCAATAAAACAAAGGCCAAACTAATCCAAAAGAAAAGAGAGAGGACACAAATTAATAAAATTAGGAAATAAAGGGCAGAGATCATGAATAAAACCAAGGAAATAGAAACAATCATCAGAAATTATCAAGTTTTATGCCAATAAGTTAAGCAATCTAGGAGAACTGGATACAATCCTGGAAACGAATAAACTTCCAAGACTGAAGTAGGAAGAAACTGACAACCTGAATAGACTAATTTCTAGTAATGAGACTGAAGCAGTGATCAAAAGCCTCCCCCAAAAAAACAAGAGCACAGGACCTAACAGATTCCCTGGGGATTCTACCAAACATTCACAGAAGAAATAATACCTATTTTCTTGAATATTCTTTCCTCAGATTCTCTTGAAAATTCATTTAAAAAAAAATAGAAACAGAAGGAAAACTTCCAGACTCATTCTATGAAGCCAGCATTACCCTTATCCCCCAAACCAGGTAAAGACCCCATCAAAAGGAGAATTGCAGACCAATATCCCTGATGAATATAGATGCCAAGGTTCTCAACAAGATCCTAGCTATTAGGTTTCAACAGTACATGGAAAAGATTATCCGCCATGATCAGGTAGGGTTTATCCTTGGGATGTGGGGATGGTTCAACATTTGCAAATGATTGTGATACAATGAATCAATAAGAGAAGAGAGGAAAACCATATGGTCCTCTCAATTGATGCAGAAATAGCATTTGACAAGATACAGCATCCTTTCCTGATTAAAACCATTCAGAGTATAGGGATAGAAGGAACATTGCTCATCTTCATCAAATCTATCTATGAAAACCCCACAGCAAATATCATTCTCAATGGGGAAAAGCTGACAGCCTTTCCTTTGAGATCAGGGGCATGACAAGGATGCTCAGTCTCGCCACTCTTGTTCAACATAGTGTTAAAAGTACTAGCAACAGCAATCAGACAACAAAAAGAAATAAAAGGAATTCAAATTGGCAATGAAGAAGTCAAACACTCTTTCTTCACAGATGACATGATACTTTGTATGGAAAACCCCACAGACTCCACCTGCAAACTACTAGAACTCATACAGCAATTCAGCAATGTGCAGGATACAAAATCAATGTACAGAAATCAGTTGGTTTCCTATACATTAACAATGAAATTATAGAAAGGGAAATTAGAGAATCGATTATGTTTACTATAGCACCAAAAACCATAAGATACCTGGGAATAAACCTAACCAAAGAGGTAAGGGATCTGTACTGGAGGAACTCCCTGATGAAATCTCCCTGATGGCTAATAGTGATGAGCAGTTTTTTTTTCATGTGTTTGTTAGCATTTGTATGTCTGCTTTGGAGAAGTGTCTATTAATGTCTTCTGCCCATTTATCTGTTTTTTGAGTGTTGAGGTTGAAGTGTTCTTTATAAATCTCAGATATCAGCCCCTTGTCTGTAGTGTCTTTTGCGAATATATTTTCCCATTCCTTAGGTTGCCTCTTGGTTTTGTTGACTGTTTCCTATGCTGTGCAGAAACTTTCGATCTCGATGAAGTTCTAAATTTCATTTTTGCTTTTGTTTCCTTTGCCTTTGGAGGATTGTCTTGAAAGAAGTTGTGTGGCCATGTCAAAGTGGTTACTGTCTATGTTTTCCTCTAGGATTCTGATGAATTCCTGCTTCACGTTGAGGTCTTTTATCAACTTTGAGTTTATCTTTGTGTATGGTGTAAGAGCATGGTTGAATGTCATTCTTCTACACATAGCTGTCCAATGTCACCTCACCCGGTCTCTTTTCGAATGTCTAGGTCAGCACCTGGGCATTGGACAGAGGACAGCTAGCTAGGGTGTGGGAGTACTTTCTGAGGAGGCTTCCAGGTGGAATGCTGCCCCATGGCTGGGGTGGGTAGGGGGGGCAGAGACCAAAATATCCTGCTAAGTGCTAAGGTTCAGGCTCTGTGCAAGGGGATTCTTGGAAGTGCCACAGAAGAAGAACCCCATCTGCATGTCCCTGCAGCTCTGCTCCCCCTGTACAAACCTAGGATGGGTGCAAGGAGTGAGAAAGTGTGGGAAGGAGTATATTTGCTCCTTCCAGACCTATGCGGGTTACCTTCTTCCAAAGATCCATCGAGAACATGGAAGACAGAGGCCAAGCGGCTTGGTGGACACCAGGAGAGGGTGTACTGTGCAACCGGGGTAGGAAGGGCTAGACCTGCCTGACCATGGTGGATGCAAAGTGGACACTGAACAGGTTTGTGGGCCTTGGGCAAGGCGGTGGGCTTCAGGGCTTCACCATCATCCAGGAAGCCTCCATGAACACCGTTGCAAGTCCTTTACAACCCCTATGGTTTTCTCCTTGGGAGAAAATTCTAGAATCAGAACACTTAGCTCAGAAGACATGAGCATGTTTGGCTCGGAGATATGGAAACTCATGGACGCGACATGCCCTGGGTCCAGGATGCAGGTCTTGTGGCCTCTCTGCTTCTATGGCGATGTCTTGCCTTCTGTGTTCGGTGAAAATATATCTCAATGAGCATGTGTCCGCAGGCCTTTCATCCCCACGTTGCAATTAAATGCCTGTGGCTGTACACAGTAATGTGTCTCACGGGGTCTTACTATCTGATCATGAAAATCCTCAAACTCAACTGGGTACTGATTTGCATAACTCATGGAAAAGCTGCATTAAAGCTGAACAAGAATTAATAAGGGGGGACTGAGTCAGTTGAGGAACATGAGTCTACCTTTGTGACACTTGTTTGAAATATTGCTGATTCTTTAATGTTTCTTCTTCCTGATTGAGGGAAACTGTATCTGAAAATATCCATGATCTACAGAAATGTGATGAGATATTTCTGTGTGAACAAATGGGAGCATTTAACTTCTCTCCCTCTCTGAATCCTCCGTCATTCAGAAACTCTCAGGGAGAATTCTTTCTTCCAAGGTACTTAGGATTATTGGCATAAGTTCAGCACAAATGCCTTTTTCTTGTAACAGACACCGCTGGAAATATTGGTTATTTTACCAAGGGATTGAGTGAAATGTCCAATTTGATAGTAACATGTATAGATTCAGATAATGACCAGACAATTTTCAGGAATTAATGGGACTTTGTGGAGCCCCTTGGCAATAGCGGCTTGACTCCTCGATGACACAGTGCCCAGGAGCCTTGCCAGAAGAGTAGGGAATATTACTTGTTGGCAGGTATAGGAACATCAAGATATTTGGGGGACCTCAAGATGAGAAATCCACCAAAATCAACAGGTATTGCAGTCAAGTCTGATGGGAGTATTGTGCTTGGCTTTGGCCTGGACACGCTACTGAAAGTTCACTCTAGAGATTCCTCATGGAAATTTCCAGCACGGCAGGGTTTTAAAATCCATATGGATTTTATGGATTTGGAATGGTCCCTCACTATGCCTGCCAGGCTTAGTTAGAATAGATGCTAAGAAACCAAGTGTGCTTGTGGCTTCCTTCTTGCAGAAGAAACCACCACAAATCTGTTGAACTGAAGTCCATCACTCATGTGGATTGGCACCCACTGCCACCACCGCCAGGCATTTCTGTGCCTCACAATGGGTCCCATGAAGCTCTGAAACTAGTTCACAATCAGGTTTGGGGACCTCACTGTGGAGGCTGGCAGTATTTTCTGATTGGGAAAATCCTATCAGAACTATACCCCAAATCGTCTGAGAACCCTCTAGAAGCTGGTTGTTGGAGGGCTTGCCTTTTGGGTCAGTAGCATAGTCGCTGGTTAGGAGTGAAACAACTTCAGTCTCCAAGGTATAGTTTATATTCATATTGGGTGGTGATTACTTGTTTTTTTTTTTTATTTCTTTTTTCGAGTTCCAGGGTCCATGAGAGGCATGTCTTAGAAAGGAAAGACCAGAAGCTCATTACCACCAAATAGAGTCGTGAAAAAAGAAAGGAAGCAAGACTAACAGAGTCACTCACATAGAGTAGAAAAGACATTGAGGAGGTAGAGTATGTGCACATCTCCTACGGGAGTTCCGTGTCACTGAAGTTATGGGGTAGATGAATGAGAATGCGTGTCAAAGATGAAAGAAGATTCAAGGAGAAGTAAGCATCCCTAGGAAGGTTATGCAAAATGCAGTTGAAATAGGGTTTATGCAGATTTTCTGTTTTGGTTCTGGGAACAGCAGGAACTTTATTTAGACTCTTGTCACTAGTTGCAAATGGTGATTGACCTCTGAGTCATCTCCTGGCCCACATCCTCCTGCTTGGGTCTGGCCTAGATAACATGGAACTCCCGGTAGCCGATTGACCATGCATGTATTATTCGAAGGTCTGCCAGCAGCAATGCTAAGCCTCACAGATTTCAGGGTCCTGTGGTTTTGGCTTCTTTGAGCTTGTGCTCTGGGCTGCAAGGGAGGGGCATGCTTTCAGTTTTGTGTGACATTGTGTCTTCCTGAGTGTGGGTCCTGAGACCTCAACTAAATGTTCTCCCTGTTTTTACAGGTGGTGCTTTGAGCTCAATGGACTTGGCCTCATTGGCAGCATCCAATGCCTCTGGCCTCTGTCTCTTCAGTTCAGATTCAAGTGTAACATTACAGGAGTGTGACCCCTGTCGTCTCCCTGGTGGATGTGCATCACAGTGGTAAGTTGTCTTGGTTCTGAATCTTCTGCCTCTGTTGAGGTTCAGGCCTTGACTTGGTGCCTTCTTTTGCTGGCTTCTGTCTTTCTTCCGGAGGGAAAGATACCCTCTTTTTGTCAACTAAGTGGGTGATGTACCCTTAACCAGAATATCTAGGGTCTATTGTATGGGGAAAATTACTTAGTGGCACGTATGGAGAAGGTTCTGCAAGTCCCTGTGCCAAACAAAACATCTGAGCTACAGGTTGCTTCTGTTAGCGAAACCCTGAGTTATTGCAGGGTTATCTTGTAAATAGACATTCTCTTCAAAATAGTGTTTTCTGCCAACACATTCTTTTTAGGGCCAGTAAACTAGAGTAAAGAATATTGGGCATCTTTACAAATGGATTTCTAGTGGATGTACTTTTTCTTTTTTTTTTTTTTTCCGAGGGGCAGGTGGGAGAGAGAGGAGACACTAGGCAGGCTCCACCTACTTTGCAGAGCATGACACACGCTCGTTCTCACAACCTTAAGATCATCACCTCAGCCAAAATCAAGAGGGTCAGTAAGAAGGTCATTCACATAGAAGACATGAGGAGGCAGAGTGTATGCCCCTTTCCTGCAGGAATTCCATATCACTGAAGATTCAGGGTAGATGAATGAGAACATATTTCTAATATAAAGGTTCTAGGAGAAGTAAGCATCACTAAGATGGTCATGTGAAATGCATTTGTAATAGGGTTTCTGCAAGTCTTCTGTTTGGTTCTGGGAGCAGCAGGAAGTTTATTTTGTCTCTTGTCACAAGTTGCCAATGGCGATTGATGTCTGGGTAACCTCTTGTCCTACATGCTCCTCCTTTAGTCTGGCATAGACATCATGGAACCCCTGGTAGCCAAGTTTGGAAGGGGAGGTATGGAGGGAGAGAGAGACTCTTAAGCAGTCTCCACATGTAGTGCAGAGCATGACACATATCAGGGGCTCGATCTGACAACCGTGACATCAGGATCTGAGTCAAAATCAAGAGTTGGTCCCTTAACTAAAAGAACCATACAGGCATTCCTGGATGTGCTTTGTGTTTATGGAAGGGAGCGTATGTACCCCCTCCTTTTCTATCATTGTCTAAATCGGGGACTATTTCCATATCCGCAGTGGTCTTACACCTTCTCAGGCCAAGAGATAAGTAGCTATTCTTGGTAGTGGAGAAAAGCAGTTGGCTAACAAATTATCATAGTGGGGGAGGTAGCCCTCACTGCCTGACTCTGAACAGTACAGTTTTATTTCTGTCCTGTTACACACATTTCCTCCAAAACAGTTCCTTTATGAAAGATGAAATTAATTTGCAAGCCCCTGGGAGATCCTGGGTGGCACAATTGGTTAATATTTTGCCTTTGGCTGAGGTGAGGATCCCTGGATCCTGGGGGATCAGGCCCTGCATTGGGCACCCTTCTCAATGTGAAGCCTGTTTCCTCTCCCTCTTGCCCCCAGCCTGACCCCAACTGTTCTTGATCCCTCTCTAGCTCTCTCACTCTCAAATAAGTAAAGGAATACAAGCATTTCTAAGTAAGAAACTAATTTGTTAGTAGTTTCTAATTTATGAGGATAATATTAATAGAATTAAGGATACATGAGAGGTAGATCACAAACCATGTGTTTGTTGAATCTTGTTGCTGTTCATCCTCACAATCTACATATATTGATAGATTAATGTTTTTGTGAACATACGTCATTCACCTTGTGTTCTAAGATTCTGAGTTAACCCTCCAATTGATGTTGTCATGGATCCCAGGCAGTGTTACTTCCAGTGATCCAACTTCCTACCAAGAGACAGTACCTGTGTCAGTTGCGAGAGCTAGTAAATGAAAGTTCCCCATTCTTACTTGGCACAGTGTGCACAGTTGTGAGTCCCTGCCTGTTCGGTGAGACTGGCCTTTGTGCAAGTACTGATGGATCAGAGCAGATGTGCTTTATTTCTAGCTATTGGTTACTGAAATACTTCATTCAGCATCCCTCAGAATGTGATGCAGTTGTATGTGTTTGTAGTAAAAAATTGTCAGTGTCTGAGTTTGTATCTCAATGTCACCCTAAGAATATCCTTCTGAGGGGAGCGCCTGGGTGGCTCAGTGGGTTGAAGCCTCTGCCTTCGGCTCAGGTCATGATCCCAGGGTCCTGGGATCGAGCCCCACATTGGGCTCTCTGCACAGCAGGGAGCCTGCTTCCCCCCATCTCTCTGTCTGCCTCTCTGCCTACTTGCGATTTCTGTCAATTAAATAAATAAAATCTTAAAAAAAATAAAAAAGAAATTCCTTGGGAGGTATTTGAGCAGTGATTATCTGATGTGAGTATCCAGGGAAGAATTTCCCCCCTTTTCATTGGGATCAGTGTTTCCTCAGTGAGAGGGTGTTGTTGCTGGCTAAGGAAGAAGGGATACCCGAGCACATTCCTTTCCTCATCACACCAGGAGGATTTTATTGTGTGCAAATCCTCCTAGGTCCTTCACGTTTTGGCTCCATGAGGAATGGGATTCCCTCATGGATTTCATCAGCATTCAGCAGCAGTGATGATGCAGGGTATCCCAGGAGATCCCTGCACCTTTGCTCCCATGTGAAGGATGATGTGTACTCTGAGATGGTAGCCGGAGCTCAGTCCCGAGCCCCAGTTGAAGCTTCTCCCACCAAGATACAACGCTAGTGGTTCTCCCCGTGTGAGTTCTCTGGTGTTGGGAAAGGGACCACTTCTGGCAGAAAGCTCTGCCTCAGTGACGGGAGACACGGGGTTTGTACTGTGTGATTTCTGTGGTGGTGAGAAAGGTGGGCGCTCTGGGTACAGGCGGGACCCCAGTGATGACAGACACAGGTTTCTCTGCTCTGAGTTGTCTAGTGTCCCCAAATGTGAGAGTTGTATCTAATGGCTCTTCCACATTGACCACATTTTTGGGGGGTTCCCGCTGGTGTGGATCCTCGGATGCTGGCTAAGGGTGTGGCTGGACTAAATGATTTCCCTTGAAGATGGCATTCAACCAGTTTCTGTCTGTGAGAACATGTCCGTGGCCTCGAAGGGATGCATGTTGGTGTGAGCTCTTGTACAGCAATCCTAGCACATGGCTTCTACCCCGTGTGAGGTCCTGGGCATGAATAAGAGCAGAGCTCTCTGAATGAAGGGTCCCCCAGTTTCGTTACATCCCTAAGATGCCTCTCCGGTGGTTTTGCTGTGTACAGAGGTGAGCACTGCCATGGAATTGTTTCCCCCATGTGTGTTATGTCTACTTTCCTCGGAAGGTGAGTTCTCTCGTTTCTCCTGAGGTTAGAGCCCCGACTAAAGGCTCTCCCACACTGGGGAGATGTGTGTGGTGCGATCCAGGATCAATGAACTCTGATATCACTTGCACCAGGGACACATGGCTGAAGGCTCTTCCACATTGTCAGTAAATACAAGGTTTGTCTTCCCAGAACACAACACACATGGAGTGAGGTGAGGGACATGAGAAATATCCCTCCTGTGCCCCAGCATTGGCCGGGTTCCTATGCAGTGTGAACCCTCTGCTAATGGCCATAACAGGAGGGGCTATGGAAGGATTGCTCACAGATGTTCCTCCCTTCCTGACTCAACGTACGAATTCCAGCCCCTTCCTTCAGGAATAGTCTCTGCGTCTACCTCTGCAAGCCACTTGTAGTCGGGTGCAGTGTTACTTTCCGGAATTCAGATAGATCTTTCTACATGGTAGCCTCACACCAACGTCAACTTCTGATTAAATTTTAAATGTTTAAGTTTCAAAGACTATACCGGTGAGTTGTATTGAAGCCAGTGACTTTTACAGACACTCAGGCGATTTCAGTCCATTTGGCCCATTTCAGCCGAGAAATGAAACTATTCAGGTTTCTGGTGGGACAGCCCATATACTCAGTGTCTTGGGAGACAGGAGACTGTGGAGAATGCTTAGCGTAGCACATGTCCAGCTGTAGTGTGGAAGGCCAGGTTTCATTACTGTGAAGCTTCCCATTGACTTGCAGAGAAGCAGACCTTTGAGATGAATCTGTGTGGGTAACACTTCATCCTTTATAATAGGGAACGTATTGCCATGAGCTCTTGGGTCTTCTACACAAAGAATGAGTCACAGAACACTACATGAAAAGTACTGAGGTACTCTATGGGACTAATATAACAGAACAAAAGAAAGGAAGATGGGGAGGGAGGAAGGAATACAAAGAACAAAAATATAATGAAGGGAAGGAAGGAAAGAAGGGTTTGAGAAAAAACGGAGAAGATAAATCGGTAGAGAGGCATTAGGAGAAAGAAAAATTTTGAAAGTTGTGAGACAAATGTCTGAGAGTTAAGATTTGAGCTTGATGACAAAGGAAAGAAGTGGAGTCCTCTACTCAGGAGCAGAAACCTGTTATAAGGTATTGGTGATGAGAACCTACTAACCAGATAAACATGTTAGGACTTCGGGAAATTTAATTATGGGTCTCTGGAAGTTAGCTAGCCTATTGACAAGCAAGCCTCTTCCTTGGCAATGACGAGGACCTTTGTAAACTGAGGGAGACTCAGGTCTTGCAGTGTTTTGAGCTGTATTTGTGAAGAATCTGTTTTTCTCCTTTCCTTGGCTTTAGGGCAGCCAGAGTGCCTGAGGAATGTCACCCATATCACATGTTGTGGAGGGGAGGTGTGGCGTGCCAGCTTCTGCTTTGTCCTCAGCTAGCCTTCTCCACCCTCCTCATGTCCTCCTGAACAGTTTAGACCCTTCGGTCATTAAGTTGTTGAAGGAGGACGGTCTCATCATCTGTATCTTCTTCCTGCTGAATAGGGGCATGAAGATGTCCCTACTTATGGGTCAGTACTGGTCATTTGGGGGCCTCTATGTGTAAAAGTTGTGAATTGCAGAGACCACTGAGCCCAGGGGAGAACTTTGGTTTGGATTTTCCTGAGTAGACAGGACGATCTGTCCTCTGGAAGTTACTACAGTGAAGGATTTCTGGCACCAACCAGGGAATTTTTCAGGTCCCGGGTTCTTGTTTTTGGGGAGGTTTTTGATCACTGCTTCAATCTTGTTACTAGATATCAGTCTAGTAACTTCTGGTTCTTCCTGGTTCAATTTTGGAAGTTTGTAGTTTTCCAGGAATGTATCCATTTCATCTAGGTTGCTTAACTTATTGGCATATAACTGTTGATAATAATTTCTGATGATTGTTTCTATTTCCTTGGTGTTAGTTGTGATCTCTCCCTTTTCGTTCATAATTTTATTAATTTGGGCTTTCTCTCTTTTCTTTTGGACTAGTTTGGCTGACAGTTTATCAATCTTATTGATTCTTTAAAAAAACCAGCTTCTAGTTTCATTGATGAATTCTAGTGTATCTCTAGTTTCTATCTTATTGATCTCTACTCTAACCTTGATTATTTCCCTTCTTGTTTGTGGAGTTGGATTAATTTGTTGTTTATTCTCCAGTTCTTTAAGATGCAGAGACAGCTGGCATATTCTGGATTTTTCCATTTTTTTGAGGGAGGCTTGGATGGCTATATATTTCCCCCTTAGGACCACCTTTGCTGTATCCCATAGGTTTTGGAGTGAAGTGTCTTCATTCTTATTGGTTTCCATGAATTGTTTAAGTTCTTCTTTGATCTCCTGGTTGATACAAACATTCTTAAGCAAGGTGGTCTTCAGCTTCCAGGTGTTTGAATTTCTTTCAAACTTTTCCTTGTGGTTGAGCTCCAGTTTGAAAGCAATGTGATCTGAGAATATGCAGGGAATAATCTCAATCTTTTGGTATTGGTTGAGCCCTGATTTGTGACCCATTATGTGGTCTATTTTGGAGAAGGTTCCATGTGCACTTGAGAAGAATGAGTATTCTGTTGTTTGAGGGTGGAACGTTCTGTATATATCATGAGGTCCACCTGGTCCAATGTGTCATTCAATGCTCTTGTTTATTTATTGATTTTCTGCCTTGATGATCTATTACTGAGAGAGGAGTGTTGAGATCTCCTACTATTAATGTATTCATATCAATGTGACTCTTTATCTCGATTAATACTTTTCTTATGTAATTGGCTGCTCCCATATTGGGGGCATAGATATTTACAATTGTTAGATCTTCTTGGTGGATAGTCCCTTTAAGAATTATGTAGTGTCCTGGGGCACCTGAGTGGCTCAGTGAGTTAAAGCCTCTGCCTTCAGCTCAGTTTATGATGCCAGGGTCCTGGGATCAAGCCCCGCATCTGGCTCTCTGCTCCTCGGGGGGCCTGCTTCCTCCTCTCTCTGTCTGCCTCTCTGCCTACTTGTAATCTCTGTCTGTCAAATAAAATGTTTTAAAAAAGATGTAGTGTCCTTCTGTATCTCTGACTACAGTGTTTAGTTTAAAATCTAATTTATCTGTTATGAGAATCGTAACCCCAGCCTTCTTTTGAGGCCCACTGGCATGAAAGATGCTTCTCCATCCCTTCACTTTCAGTCCGGATGTATCCTTATGTTCGAAATGAGTCTCTTGTACACAACATATGTCAATATGCCAATAAAAAAGTATCTATCAATAATCACTCTCAACGTGAATAGCCTAAATGCACCCATAAAACTACACAGGGTTGCCGATTGGATAAAACAACAGGACCCATCCATATGTTGTCTACAAGAGACCTATTTTGAACCTAAGGCCTACCACAGTTGGTGGAGACTTGCTCTGTTTGGCCCAAGCTGTTCCAGTCCTTATAAGGCACCTCTTGTCCTCCTCACCTCAGCAACTCTCTGGTTATCCTCCTCCTGCAACTCCCCCCTTCTTGTGTTCTTTTCTCTCTAATAAATAAAATCCTAAAAAAATAAATAAAAGATTGAACATCAAGGTGTATATTGAGGCCTTCAAAACCCGAATGGAAACAACCTCTTATGTGTATTTGTCATCTTTCCCCTAGTGCTGATGGTGTCAAAGGTGCAAGACAAACCATGGAGTGAGAAGGCCCATGGTAGAGGGACTCTTGGTTCCTGAAAGAGCACATGAAGGAGATTTGTCTCCAAATTGAAGATTCATTCAGCACTCTCATGTGGGGAAATTTATGGTGATATGCTACCAAAGTTTGGGGAGTTATTTGGTAATTCAGCATAACATAATATACCTACAACATATTGAAATCAACAAGTAAACTTCAATTGTCAACAGCCTAAACCTATAAAATATGACCAAAGAAGCACCCGGCTTCCTCAGCCAGTAGAGCATGTGGTACTTGATCTCAGGGTCATGAGTTTGAGCCTAACTTGGAACATAGAGTTTCCTTGGGGGGTGGGGGAGGTCTTACACATAACAAGAATTAAATAGGCTTCGGCAATAGAGCTGGTCAATGGTGGACTGGATCCTCTAGCCTGTTCATTCAGCCAGTGGGCTCTGAGCACTCATTTGGTGCCAGTATTTATCAGGCAACCAGCTTCTCTCTCTAGGAGCTGAGGATCACTGATGAACATATGTGTACACACATGAGAGAGTATGCATGTGCACACATGCACACACACACACACACACACACACACACACACACACACACAGTAGGAACTGTAGAGTGACATCTGATCAATAGCAGACCCAGAGAAGATAAGAAGAGGAAGAAAATATGGTTTGAGCCATTTCTTACGTGTGACACCATTCCTCCATTATCACAGATATTATCCCACAAATGCCTATGGACATCTTGAGGAAATACATGCTAGAATCATCTCTATTGTACCGACAAGATGCAGACTACCGCTGCCAGGGATAATGTCTTTTTTTTTAAATATTTTATTTGTTTGACAGACAGAGATCACAAGTAGGCAGAGAGGCAGGCAGAGAGAGGAGGAAGCAGGCTCCCTGTTGAGCAGAGAGCCCAATATGGGGCTCGATCCCAGGACTCTGGGATCATGACCTGAGCTGAAGGCAGAGGCCTTAACCCACTGTCAGGTGCCCTGACAGGGATAATGTCTTATCCAGGGACACAAACAGGTAATATTGGAGAGCTGTTCCTGAAGACATGTGTGTTTACAAACTGAGGCCCTGGCTGCACCCAGACCTTCCTTAGGGGCCTGTGGAGAGGGGTGTGTTGGTGTCACTGTGTACAGATTTGGCCTTCCATGCAGAATGCAGATGAGGAGATGTCAACCCTGAGCACTGTTTATTTGGTGTCAATCCAGGAGTGGACTTGGGTAGGTGATCTCAGACAGTGAAGTTACTTCCTTGACTGCAGATCCCAACAGAATTTGGAATCCCTGCACACAGGCTTCCAGATTCTAGTGTAGTCTAGCACCACGGTTACTTGGCTAGAGACATCCAATATTGAAAGATGTTCTCCTGCTGTTTGCCTACTTCCCAGGACTCTAGCTCCCAGAAAACCCATGGAATGACTTTTTTACATGCTGCAGATATTGGCTCAAACTTCATGGGCAAAGCCTCAGGACATTTGGCAGTAGGTTCGATAAGGTAACACAGAACAGCTTATGCCAGGCCAAGCCACACCTCTGAGCCATCCCAGGGTAGCCTCGTCCTCTCCTCTGGAATTTCTGGCCAAGGGGCATATGTGGGGTTCCTGCCACTGGGATGGAGGGGGTTGCAAGATAGTGGATACCCTGGTGATCCCTTTATGTTCACACCAATGTCATGGTGGGCAGGGTGGAAAGGATTCCTGAGGTGCATCTTACCTCTCTCAGAGCTCATCCAAGATACTGAAGCTGTGTCACATTTCTCTCCTTGGTGGAGGTGTGTGCATACTGGGGTGTGGTGTGTCTGGGATGGAGTCACCTGGGTCTGAGGACCAGAAAAGGCAGCCAGATAGGGCACTGAAGCCTCCTTCCTGATTGCTGGGCAGTCTTTACAGAGCTCCACACAGGAGATCAGGCAGGAGCTGAATGTTGAGATTCTCTGCTCTACTTCCTTGAAGGACAAAAGTTACCCCCAAATGCCAACAGAGTCCAGCGCTGGCTCAGGGTGAGTGCAGGTGCTGGGGACATCCACCCCCCAGGGTCCCGTGGAGAAAAAAGGGACCCATTACCCAGACGCCAGCCTAGTACTGCCTTGGGCTCCCTCCTACAGTCCTGAACCCACATGAATCTGCATCACCATCTCCTTTTCAAACTTGCCCTCATTGCCCTGCCCCTACCTTGGCCAGATGTAGAGTCATTGTCCACATATTTGTAATAATATCAGAAAAGAGATTTTAAACTATGTCTCATGCCATTCATCTAGAATCCTTGTGCTCCCAGGTGTTCCCACTGACCTGACAGTCCTCCCCAAGTTCTGCAAGTCTTGCACATGATCATGGTGAGTTGGGAGACTTTTACCCAAGGGACGTGTTGCCAATGGTACTATGTCTCTTGCTCAGGCTTGGGTTTTGAGGAAACACATCCCTGGGGCCCCTCCAGGGTCAGGATCAGGGGCTTCATTCTGCAGCACAACATTCCAGGCCAGTCATTTGTCATACCCACTGAGGCCTTCAATGATGCAGGAGTTTGATGTGATTCTCTTTTGTTGCCAAATCATAGTGCTACACTAAACATCCTACATACCATAATATCCTGAGCTTAAGAAAATGTCTCTGTGTTCTCATATCAAGGATGGAATCTGTTATCAGAAACCACAGGATCGATGCCGTTCATGCAAGGGGTTGCTATCAATACTCAGTACCAAATCTGACCTGAGATACTATAAAGGTCAGACTTCACTGACTTCAATTCTTTGTATGTCTACCAAGAAAGGTTTTTCTTTTTCCTTATAGATTTGTTAGTTGGTTGGTTCATTGACTTATTTGAGAGAGGAAGGGAGAGAGTGGGGAGAAGCAGAGGGGCAGACAGTATCCTCAAGCCAACTCTGCCCTAAGTACACAGCCCTACAAGGAGCTCCATCTCAAGAAATTGAGATGCTGACCTGAGCCAAAGCCATGGCTCCTACACTAAGCCAAGGAACCACCCAGTCACCTGATTGTTTTTATGACTTTGGGATCTCTTGTCCCACCTTTTGCCATAAGCCACTGGCATCTTGGAATTTCAATCTGTGCTCCAACCCCTAAACTTCCTGGTAGCTACAGAACTGACTTATGTCTCCTCTGTTTCACATCAGGCGAAATATGGGTCACTGATGAAGAGGAGTGAGACCTGTGTGCTATGGACAAATGGGACCAAACTGCTAAAGAAGCAAATAACAACTTCTGGTGCCTATTTTCCTAGGAAGAGACCTCAGCTATGCCTACATGTTCCTGGGCACATATTGAGCCTTTGCCACCACCCAGGAGATGTTGGACTTCCTGTTTGCAAGGTGTGCACCCTGTCCCTAAATGGCTCAGTTGGATTTGGCCACCACTTGCTGTGAATATTGAAAATGTCCCCAAACTTCCTGAGCCTCACTTTGCTCCTCTGACTGGGCCAGAGTTGTGTTAGGGACTCATGAAGTCTTGAAAGTAAAGTGCACCTGGGTGCCTGGGCCTGTGCAAAGGTCTGCTAGAGAGCCTGTGGTTGTACTCATTTATTATTGTCCTGCTTGCCATGATGAAGGCTCTGCCTCATCCCTCACTATCACTGTGATCTTTAGTTGGGCTGTTTTGCCATTTTAAGGAGACTTCTGAGACTCCGTTTGGGGTCTGCGTCTGGGTGAAAGCAGAGCAGGGATCTAGAGCAGGGGTGCAGAGGTGTTCCCAAGCCCACTCAGATATCTGTGATGGGCTAGTTGGGGCCCTTTCGTTCATCAAGTATTCAAGAAGCCCCACTAGGTTCAGGTGCTTCTCTAGGACTTGACTGCAATCCCTGCACAGAGCAGACAGCAGCCCTGGTCTCCAGAGTAGTCAGGAGTCACACAGTGATATTGGACACAATGAGAGGTAGCATCCACAGGACATTTCATGTGATGTCCCCTGGCCTCCTCTAGATATGAGTGCATTTCCTCCAGCTGTGATGAAGTTGGCTTAGCCCAGGAGCAATGAAACATGAGTGAGCTTTGGCTGATGCAGGAGGGCCTTGCCTCTCCACCAGAGCAGCAAGGGGCCTGTGAGTTGGAGGCACTCTGGGATCCTCTCTAAGGGTGAAGGTCTGAGAGTTTCTTCTGGAGAAAGGGAGGGACCTGGGGGAGCTGTGGGTGTGGGTACTGTGCGAGAGCAGAGGGGAAGGGAGGACAGCTTTAGCCCCTTAAGAGAGTCATTCCCCATCATTGTGCCCTCCCACCCGTGTCTCTGTCTCAATCCTGGGACCTAGAAGAGAATCTGTGGAAACCAGCACACTCAGCAATATGTTGGAACCTGGTCACTGGGTGCTCAGAGGGTGCTCAGGAGACCCAGCGAGAGGATAGGGACAAGATATTCCAAACCCTGTGGGAGATTAGTGTCAGTGGAAGGAGACCCACTCATGGCACTTAGTGAATAAGGAAGCACATGGGAACAGGAGGTAACTTTTGAAGTATAGGGAAGGTCCTGGGAAGGCCTGGCTAGAGACAGAATCCCTTTGCTCCCTCCTTGTTTGGACCTTCAGAGAGCAGTGGCGTGTGCAATCAGGGTAATTAAGAGGCCAGAAACCACCCTTCCCTGGGCACATGCAGTTGAATTCAAGTGGCAAGTGCACAAGGAGACAGACTGAGCAGTGTGTCCAGATCTGCCATGAAGGACAGAAATGGTCCCACCATTCATCAATAACTCCCACTCATTGAGGCTCTTGCCAGCCTGTTGTCTGTAACCAGGCCTGTCTGAGCAGGATTGCCAGATCACATGTGGACAAGGAATAGGACTGGTCTCTGATGGGAGCTGGATGCCCAATGGCCCAGGTTCCCACAAGGTTCCCTAGGATATTCATTTGGGAGGGTGCCCTGGTCTCTGATTCCTCTTCCAAACTGTCTATCTCCAGGGCCATCTCCTCCATCTTGAACACAAGGCTAGAAAAATACCATGAACATTTTTACAGCCCCCAGAATTTCCCAGCCTGAATATGCTGCCGGCATACATGGGGCCCAATATGCCAGGCTCAGACCTGGAGCACCATGCCCAGCTTCTGCTCACACAGTTGTAACACCTTTGGCCCACGGAGCCAGAACCTGTGGGTGAAAAGCACTGGTGGTGACTGATGTGGGCCTGAGGAGGGGACAGGGTGGGCCACACTGAGCAAGCCTCCATAGAGTGCAGTCGGGTGGGGAGCAATAAATAGTCTCAGATCCTGGTCCCAATGGTCTTTAGTCATGAAGACTTGACAGGGATTGATTCTTGGATGAAGGCAACATTGAGTGGTGGGGAAAGATTCCTTTATTTAGAAGGGACATGGGAATTCAGTCATGCTGATGATATTTTCTCTTCATGGAGCTACAGCACCAGGCCCAGAGCAACAGCCTGAACAACATCAGGAACTCAGCCCAGCTCCCATTATGGCATCTGCTATATCTTTGGAGACAAAGGTGGCCCCAACTCTCCCTGGTGCTGGAGTTCACACGTTAAGAAGAGTGGTGACACCACTTGCCCTGTTGGGACCAGTGCAGGTGGTAGTCAGGGCTCTAATTCACTCTTCTGAGAAGGAGGAGCCACCAGCTCTTTTGCCTGACCTGGAGGTCCAGCAGGGTCTAGCCCCTCCTATTGAGGTCGAGAAGGGCTTGAGCCAGCACCTGTCTCAGTGGAACCACCACCCTCAGCCCCCAAGCAGCAGCTCTTTCTGGCCAGAACCATAAGGATGGTTTCCCCTCCTCTGTCATTTCTCTCTTTGTAATTTCTGTGTTCTGTATACAATTGTATAATGGCTTAATAGATATTGTTCATTAAATAAAGTAGAATTTGAGTTTACATAAAATTTTACTCTGATCCTTTTCACTGGTATATGGAGGTGCCATTAAGTACTTTAAGAGTGTTGCACAACAATTTACTTGAGGAATACTTCCATCACAGTGAAACCTGGGCTATGTATCACTCACTGCTCATTCCTTCACCCCAGTCCTGGCAACCAGTGCTTTTCTCTCTGTCTTTGGTATTTTACTTCATCTGGGATTTTCATGTGCCTGGAATCCTACATTATGGTCTTCTATGTCTGGCTGCAGAACATAAGAAAGATATAAAAAATTATTTTTTCAATTTTTTATAAAAATAGCATTTTATTACACCGAATGTTTCTGAAACAGCAATGATCATGGGAGGCCCCAAAATGAACTACTTTCATTATCTGGAATTGTGTTCCTTTCAGAAGGGGATGCCTTGAAATGCAGAAACTGGGGAAATGTCTGGGTCCATGAGACACCTTTAAATGATTTAATTTTCCTGCATAGGCCACTTTTAAACTATTTTATTGGGCATATTATAAAAATATTAACATTGCATCTTAATTCTTCCCATTTTTTACTAACAAGTCAGGAAATAAAGTAAATAGTTCTTTAGGTTTAGGCAGATTATATTTATGTAGTAAAATAATGATTTAAATATGAATAAATGAAGACACATTCCTTCTTCTATGAAATAATCACCCATAATGGATGGTGTCCGGTTTCTATGCTTTTCCCTCTGGATTTAGTGTGTGCTTGCTTGCACGCATGTATGTGTGCAAAGACGGCGGGGTGTGGCAGGGAGAGTTTTAGGGTTGGGTTCTTGTTCTACCTGATGTCCCTACAGTGGGTAGACACAGTCACTCCTGTCCCCTGGGACATTCTCAGTGACAGCACTCAAAGCACCATCTGTTGAACAACTGAGCCATTTCCAATTATTTGACTCACATCATTAAAGGAATAAGTACATCTGTGTCACAAATTTCTGTTCTTTATGCCTGATTCCTATAAGCACCATTTCTGGAACACATTTTTTTTTTAACCACATTTTTGGAGGACATGCTGCAGGCTCCTCTATCTACACTCTTTATCCAGTGGCAACCTCCCTTAGGAAAAGAGGAATCTGGAGTCTATAGATGAGATCTGAAACCATAAGGAGGAGAAGCCAGCAGTGAGTCCATCGGTAGTGGGAGTGACCATAGAGAAGGGAGCTTTCCCACAACCCACCATGTGTCATGCCTCACAAGAATCCCTGCCCCATATCATGGAATACACATCACCCAGGCCCTATCCAGTGATACACTCCAGCCACTCCAACCCCTTGTGCTCTATAACTCAGATTCTAACCTGAGAAACCACGCCCTGCTCCAGGCCATCAGAGGAGTGCAGACCAGGACACTCCTATCAGGTTGCTCCCTGTATTTCCTGGATGGACCACATCCTCTGAGGGAAGAACCTCTAAGGAGAGCATAGATCAGTGTGTTATAGACTTGTGTTCATCCAGATGTAGTTTTAGTGGCAACAGCAAAAGCCACTTGAGCCTTGGTGACAAGAGAGGCCCTTACAAAGCACATTGGCTGCTCATGGAATCTGCAGGATGGAGAGAGGCTCTACCAAGGGTTTTGACACTGTATATAGTTTGCCCACAGCCCTCAGGCTCCCCTAGCCATGACCCCGTACCCCTGTCTCTCCCAACCTTGGTATCCCTCGAATTCAGCTTGTGTGAGATAGGAGGCTGTGCTTCCAGCTCAAGACACCATGTGGCAAGAAGGGGGAGATCCCTCTCTTCCCACAATGTTGGATACGAGGCATCCACATAATCTGAAGCTGCAGGAGAAGCCATGAAGCTGCGGAAGAAGCCATGGTAGTAATCCCTCTCTTCTCTGCCACAAGATGGAGCTAACCAGGGACAGAAGGTACATCTTCAGAGAGAGGACATCTGGGGCTATCCCTGCAGGAAGAGAGGGAAACACCAGGGAATGCAGACTCAGTGAGAAAGGAGAGTTCTGAGCACTAGGGGGAGGGTTGCCATGGGCAACTGCCCCACAGTGCCCTATAGATAAGGGGCCAGGCTCTGTGTAGGTTTGTAGGGAGTGGACAGGCTTCACCTTACCAACAGGTCCATCAAAAACTAAATTCACCTCCAGAAAATACTTTCAACTCTGACCATCAAAAGGTTCTTGTATCCCGGCAAGCAAGGAAGCCTAAGATGCTATGTACCAATGATTATATGATAGAGTGAGGTAGGAGACAGTCGAGATGGAAGTGAGGGCAGCTCATTTGCCTGCTTTGGAGGGAAAGAGATCCATCACAAGAGCACTGCAAGATTTGTTCCAAAAAGAGATGACAATTTAGGAAGCTCCAGACTGACAGCCTCCACACCGAGTATTGTCCAAGTCCAGGACACAAGCTCTGGGTGAGATCCTTACCCAAGGCTGGCCTGGGTCTGATGGATGAAGACCAGTGTTGTGGGATCCCAGCTGAGGGACATGTCACCCTTACTGGAGGGGATGAAGGCTTTCTGGAAAGACAATTGAGTCAGGGGAGTCAGGCTTGCCCGGCAAAAGGGACAGAGTAAGGTAGAGGCCCAGAGCCCATGGCAGCAGTGGGCTCATGGTGGGTAATCTAAGCAGGTAGAGCTAGGGATGATTGCGTGTCCTTCGAGAACATGAATCGTGTCAGTTAATCTCTGTAACAATTCCATGAGGAAGGAAGAAATGCTGTCTCTGTTTGATGAATAAGGAACCAAAGCTTCATGAAACTGCCCCTCTCCATACTCCACAGTGAGGCAGAGTCAGTATGTGAACCCAGGCCTTGCCTACCCTTGTTGGTCCCACCTGGCAGGAAGATAATTCAGATAATTCAGATAATAATCCAGAAAATTCAGAAGGGATTTTTAAAGTCTGAGTTTACACGAACATTTGTGCCTGGTACCCAGGGAGAAACCTCATCCTGCCCAGAGAAAGGCTGGATGGAACTGGAAGAGTCCTCAGTACCAAGACCTGCCATTGTCAGACAACAGACCCAGGCCAAGCTCCAGAGTGGTACCACTGTCTCCCTGCCCACCCACTTCAGTGAGGTCTCCAGGCCTGGGTGTTTTTATGTGGAGCTTTACACAACTCTGAATTCCATGTTAGGACCATGTGAATGGAGCACAGAGTCCAGTGGCAGAGAGAAAGCAGTTTTAGCCCCGACTCAGCCTCTTTGAAGCTGGGTGACCCCAGACAGGGCTCTGAAGCTACAGACCCGATCCCTAAATTAGAGATAGTAATGGGTACAGTTAAGTAGGATGTAGAAAGAATTGACTCATACAGCTCCTACCTGGTGCCTGGGAGCATGTCGGGAGCCCAGAGGGAAGGCAGTTGTGTTGGTGACAAATTTACCGATGTATCAGTTCTTCCACTTGTTGATTCTGGCATCATCTTTAAGAAACAGATGCTTAATCTAAGGTCAGAAATATATCTTCTCAGGCTTTGTTTTCTGAGGTTTATATTTTTAGCTCTTAAATTTAGGTCTGTGACCCATTTGGGGTTCATTTTGTGTCTCATATGAGGGGAGGGTCCACCTTCATTCAGTCATTTATAATTTTATGTATCTGCATGTGCAAGAAGGAACACAGTTTAGTCACTGTAGAACCTTAGGTTGTCACTTGTAGGGAGCTGTCGATAGATCCCAAAGAATCTTTACAGTAAATAATCCTTGAGGCAATTGTCTAAGATTATGAGGGAAGTCCTAAAGGAGGTTAACTTCTACCTTCTGCAGAGGTAGAGCCATGTATTTGATAAGAGCACACCCACCTCTCTGGTTGTCACAGGATACATTGCAGGAGTACTGCAAGCCTCCCTGACCTGTCTGCAAAACAAACAACATTCAACCTTGGACATCTTCGAGGAACCCAGAGAGATCAAAAACAATTCTGTAAAATTCAATGTTTTGGAGGATGTTTTCTAGGAAATCTATGAAAAAATAGACTTCTTCCCAAGCTCACTATTTTGAGAAGCATTTTCTGAGCAGCTGAGACAGGCCCTGGGTCAAAGGATAGAAAGCAGAGAGAACGGTGCATGCCTCCCAAGAGGCACAGCTTGTAGGGTGGGAAAGTGTGGGGAATAACTGGTCTAAGCCATAGCTCAACACGTCCAGTTGAAAGAAAACAGTAAATGGAAACAAGCCACATTTATGGATTCCTTTGTTTACATTAACAACAAAACATTTTAGACAATTTGTAAATGATCTCTCAGCATACCTGTATCCTTTTTTTCCTAGTTAGATAACATCAACCTATATACCCAGTAAATTTTTCACTTATTAGGAGAACATGATAAGGTATATGGAACCCAAAATGATTCTACAAAAATCCTCATAGAACCAACAGATGGATGAAGTCAAGCTTGAGGACACAGATTCAATATACAAAAATGAGTTTTATCTTTATGCATGAATAACAAATTATCACTGAGAGAAATTAAGAAAATAATTTTTAATTCATAATCACTCAAAAAGAATAAAATACTTACGAATTATTTTCATCAAGAAGGGAAAGACCTGTAAAACCGGATTTATGGAAAACCATAAATCATTAATGAGAAAATATTGAGAAGACAGAATGAAGTCTTTAGACATCCCATACTAATAGATCCCAATAATATCTGTAATCCAAAAGTACACACTGCAAAAAGCAATCTAACCATTCAGTTCAAACACCATCAACATTTAATAGCATTTCCAGAAATAAGAACAGCAATCATACAAAGTGAATAATACCATGGAAGGCCTTGAATAGCCAAAGCCATCTGGAGAAAGAAAAAAACTGGAGGTATCATGTTTTCTGAATTCAAAGTGTATTACAAAGTTGTAGAAATCAAAACGGTATAGTATTGATATACAGACAGACACACAGATGAATGGAACATAGTACGAAGCTCAGGAAGAAACTGGAACATATGTAGTCAATTCATTTCCAACCAAATCTCCAAGAATAAAAAATAGGGAAGCGACGATCTCCACATTAAATGGTTCTGGAAACACTGGGTAACCTCAAGTAAAGCAATGCAAATGAATGTATACCCAAGCCCATCCACAACAACAGAGTCGACATGTGACAAAGACTTCAACAAAACAGCTACACCTATAAAATACCTCGACGAAAATTGGGCAGAGTGTTATAACACCCCCACCTTTTTTTTTTTTTTAAACAATCTCCATGACAAAAATTTGAACTCAAGATTCTGAGATCAAGAGACAGACTATGTTGACTGACCTAGTCAAGAACGATTTAAAACTACGGAACACAAATTTCAATGAAGAAGTAAAACTCTCTCTCTTCACAGACAGCATGATACTTTATATGGAAAATCCAAAAGACCCAACCCCCAAACTACTAGAACTCATTCAGCAATTCAGTAATAAGGCAGGATACAAAAATCAATGTACAGAAAACAGTTGCTTTCTTACACACTAACAATGAAAATTCAGAAAGGGAAATTAGAGAATCAATTCCACTCACTATAGTATCGAGAACCATAAGATACCTGGGAATAAACCAAGCTGAAGAGGTTAAGGATCTGTACTTGAGGAACTACAGAAAAATTATGAAAGAAATTGAAGAAGACGCAAAAAGATAAAAGACCACTCCATGCTCATGGATCTGAAAAATAAACATTGTTAAAATGTCTATACTGCCTAGAACAATCTATACTTTTAATGTCATTCCAATAAAAATTCCACAGGTATTTTTCAAAGAGCAGGAGCCAACAATCCTAAAATTTGTATGGAATCAGAAGAAACCACAAATTGCTAAGGAAATATTGAAAAACAAAACTGGGAAGCCTGAGTGGCTCAGTGAGTTAAGCTGCTGCCTTCGGCTCAGGTCATGATCCTAGGTCCTGGGATCGAGTCCTGCATCAGGCTCCTTGCTTGATGGGGAGCCTGCTTCTCTCTCTGCCTCTGCCTGCCACTCTGCCTGCTTGTGTGCACTCTCTCTCTCTCTCTCTCTCTGATAAATAAACAAAATCTTTTAAAAAAGAAAAGAAAAACAAAACTGGGGGCATCATGCTGCCTGATTTCAAGCTCTACTACAAAGCTGTGATCACCAAGATATCATTGTACTGGCATAAAATCAGACACATAGACCAGTGGAAATGAGTAGAGAGCCCAGATATAGACCTCCAACTCTACGGTCAAAAAATCTTCAACAATCTGGAAAAAATATCCAGTGGAAAAAGTCTCTTCAATAAATGGTGCTGGGAAAATCGGACAGCTATGTGTAGAAATATGAAAGTCAACCATTCTCTTACACCATACATGAAGATAAAATCGAAATGGATAAAAGACCTCAACGTGAGGCAGGAATCCATCAGAATCATGGAAGGGAACATAGGCAGTAACCTCTTTGACATCGGCCACAGCAACTTCTTTCAAGATATGTCTCCAAAGGCAAAGGAAACAAAAGCAAAAATGAATTTTGTGGTCTTCATCAAGATCAAAATCTTCTTCACAGCAAAGGAAACAGTCAACAAAACTATGAGGCAACCTACTGAATGGGAGAAGATACTCATAAATGACAATACAAAGGGCTGATATCCAGAATCTATAAAAAACTTCTCAAACTCAAAATACACAAAACAGATAATCATATCAAAAAAAATGGGCAGAAGATATGAACAGACACTTCTCCAATGAAGACATACAAATGGCTAACAGACATATGAAAAAATGTTCATCATCACTAGCCATCAGGGAGATTCGAATTAAAACCACATTGAGATACCACCTTACACCAGTTAGAATGGCCAAAATTAGCAAGACAGGAAACAACGTGTGTTGGATATTATGTAGAGAAAGGGGAACCCTCTTACACAATTGGTTTGAATGCAAGTTGGTGCAGCCACTTTGGAAAACAGTGTGGAGATTCCATAAGAAATACAAAATAAACCTTCCCTATGATCCTGCAATTGCACTACTGGGTATTTACCCGAAAGATACAGATGTAGTGAAAAGAAGGGCCATCTGTACCCTAGTGTTCATAGCAGCAATGTCCACAGTCACCAAACTGTGGAAAGAACCAAGATATCCTTCAACAGACGAATGGATAAGGAAGATGGGGTTCATATATACTATGGAGTATTATGCCTCCATCAGAAAGGATGAATACCCAAATTTTGTATTAACATGGATGGAACAGGAAGAGATTATGCTGAGTGAAATAAGTCAAGCTGAGAGAGTCAATTATCATATGGTTTTGCTTATTTGTGGAGCATAAGAAATAACATGGAGGACATGGGGTGATGGAGAGGAGAAGGGAGTTGAGGGAAATTGGAATGGGAGACAAACCATGAGAGGCTGTGGACTCTGAGAAAATCTGAGGTTTTTGGAGGACAGGGGGTGGCAGGTTGGGTGAGGCTGGTCGTGGGTATTATGGAGGACATGTACTACATGGAGCACAGGGTGTGATGCATAAACAATGAATTATGGAACACTGAAAAGAAATTAAAAAGATAAATAAAATTGAAAAAAAAACATTAAAATAAAATAAAATAAAATAAAATAAAAAACACTATGGAGCACAGAGGTGTCAGAATAGATGCATCCGGGGCACCTGGGTAGCTCAGTGTATTAAGCTAAAAACCCAGTAGTGCTTTGAGACACATGCAGAACTTCACTACCTGGAAATTTAGAAGCAGCAAACACTGTATTTCCCACTAATACCTAAAAGGCCTGTACTCTTCCTTTCAGTGGAACATTTGCTTCAGCCAGAAAAAGAAAAAAAGAGGAGGAGGCTGAAGCTTCCTGATTCTGGAAGTCTGCCCTTTCTAAGCCCTGGAGCTTTGAGTCTTTGCCAGACTCTACACCTCTGTTGAGAACTGAGAGCTTCCATGCCAGTTTGCTGAGATGCCCACTGCCTATCTCTGATTTCATCTCTCATGGACCCTTCTCATTGATATCCCTTCTTGAATATCTTTACTGAGGCCCAGGGACCTTCGTCTAAATTTCTGTATGAGGGAAAATAAAGCCATTTAATTACGGACAAAAGAAGCAAACAACATCAACAAAACAAAACAAAACAAAACAACAACAACAACAACAACAACAACAACAACAACAACAAAACCTGCAAGCTACAAGCATCTACCACAGCCAAAATACCATGTGGCTGTCTAAAATATTTCAATTTAGTCAATCATAGAATTTAAAAACACATATGAATCTAATGCTACCTTTACATATCACCACAGTCCGAGCACAAAGACCCAAATTACTTACCCTTAAACCACCAAGGCTTTCCACGTGCATACTTTGGTCTCCCAAATTCCATTCTTTTGGTTTTATTTTTCAGTATTTCTGGCTGATACATTTGATGTTGGGGTTTTAACAAAGCCATCACAAAATTACTATTGTCCCTCCCTTACCCTGGTGTAATCTGAAGAAGCTGAGGGAAAAAAAAAATAGTCCAGGCCTCAAAATAGTGGTTAAAATAATAATTGTACCTATTTGACAAGAATGGCTCTCAATAGGTGAGTCAAATGCTCCTGCTAATACTGAACCTCAGACCTAAGCAGATTTACCCTCCTGATTATGGGCAATACAGAGGACTGGAGGAAAACGTGTGCTTTTTAAAGACAAGATGAGTAGCAAAAGAGAAAATAGTGAAATTAGTTCAAGTATGTAGTTATTCTTCCCCAAGTAATCAATTAGTTATGTCAACTTCACTTTTACTAGGGTGGAATGAATGAAGAAGTAGAGGAAGGTCAGAATATGCAAAGGGAAGATAACCTCCTCTCGGAAGCCTGGAGTGGGAAATGGCATTCACCTCGAGTCAGAAAGGTGAATAACAAGCCCATGTTAAATAACTCACATATGGAAACCATGGATGTCTGGTTCTAAGATTCCTGCTGTTTTCACAGTGATGTGCTATGTTTGTAACTTCACAACTTAGTCTGGTAGACTTATTAGAATTATTAGTTGTCATTACTGTGGTAATGAGATTACATATCAAGTATGAAATTCAATGTGTCTATTTATATTTCAAGAAAAGCCTTGCTAAGATTACATCATTTCCTGTAATAGAGTGCTCTGAGGCCACTGGCATATTTTTATCTGAGAGGCAGAATTATCCATGTAATTATTTCATCATGTGTTTTGGCTCATCTCATTGACTGATAATTAAAATCACTTTACTGGGTTTTGGGCAACATACTCAAACTTCTTAAAATGATGGAAATGATATGCAATTACAGCATTCATTATTCAAAAGTATTTTTTAAGGAGTCACCAATTCTAAAAATTTTGAAGTATATCAGCTTTAATTAAAAAAAAAAAAAGATTAATGGGGCACCTGGGTGGCTCAGTGGGTTGAACCTCTGCCTTCTGCTCAGGTTATGATCTCAGGGTCCCCAGATTGAGCCCCACATCATGCTCTCTGCTTGGTGAGGAGCCTGCTTTCCCCTCTCTCTGCCTGCTCTGCCTACTTGTGATCTCTCTCTCTCTATCGAATGAATGAATAAAATCTTTGAAAAAATATGATAAATGTATTGATCTTATAATAACAACACCTAAAACTTTTAAAAAGTGTGTCTATACACATCAATTTCACTTAAACTTCTCATCATTCTAGAACATAAGTATTATCGTTCTCTTTCTCAGGGATGGAAACTAAAGTTAAAGGTGATGAGTGGCTCTCCAGGGTCATAGACTTAAGAAAGAGCATAAGGCTCGAACCTAGACTGTTATGGCTTCTAGGTTAGTATTTATTTCATGACATGGGCTTCCTCTAGGCCAGAGGCAAAGAGGAACTCACATTATGGTTATTGCAGAAAACTATAATGTCCACTCATTATCTCAAGGATCATTGAAAACAAGATGAAGGAATGATGTGGGCTTTCAATTCTTCATGTGAAAAGAAGAAGTTCCAGATATGGAAATCTGTATTCCCTATAGCACTACACTAGTAGCAATGGAGAGAGGAAGATTGCATCCATTCGTGAGAGGAAGGCCTTCTTGAAAAGGACTTATCATCCCTGATGATATTGATTCTGCTTCTCTTGCTGTCTTTGAGCCTTGACCTCTACAGAATTTTTGTTTATTTATGTAAAAGGATAATAATGACATTTTTCTTGGGTTATGATTGGCAGTTTCTTCTTTCATCAAACTTATTTTCTGCAAGTCTTCTGCAGAAAGCGTGAAGCTATGAAAATTTCTAGAGCCCAGAAGAAAGAGTTTAGAGGAAGATTTATCTTTCTTTCCCTCATTCTTTCTCCTGGATCTGTTCTCCTTTTTCTCTCAATAAGATCTTCTCTCACATTCTTCATTGAATGAGTAATTAACAAGCCAATGAATAAATGAGACTATAGAATGGAATAGAGAGAAAGCAAGTGGGAAATAAAGTTATCCCAGAAATGGAGCTGGAACCCTAGGTATTAGTAAGAATGGAAATCTGTACACATAAAAGGTATAAAAGGTATAAATCAGATAGATCAATGCAAAGTAAAGCCCCCATGAAAAATAATAACACCAGCTCTCCTCATTGTGTGTGTGTGTGTGTATATATATATATATATATATACATATATATATGTATATATATATATATATATAATGAAATGGTATGCTTGCCTCCACAAAAAATGATACATATATATCTCCACAAAAATAACTAGAAGTGACAATGTAGGCAAGCATACCATTTCATGTTTATTTTGCCATGCCAATGACTTCAATTAACACCTTACTTAGGCTATACACTTAGCCTTCACATCATTGTTAAACACAAAAATTGAAGAGAAGTGTGATTATTTCCTCCCCAGTGTTGGCTATTCTCATTCAGTCTTATTCAGCATATTGTTTTCTTCTCAGAAGACAGGTTATACACCTGACCTGCATTAGAAAAGTTAGCAAATGATAAGAGATATCCTCTAAACCCCTATCAGTGTTATTTGGAGTCTATTTTAAAGCATACCCTTTAATATCTAATATTCCATTATCTGTACTTTTATTACTTTGTACTTGAAACCAGTCTCTGTAGTTGAGACAGAGACACACAATGAAACAGTATCTCACTATATATGTGGAGAAACTTATTAGAGTATAGATACAGACACACACACACACACACACACACACAGACACGTACATATTTTCTATACACTGCCAAGGCATTCATACAAAAAAATACATGGAGGGGAGTAATGAGATCCAGACCCAGATTCAGGTGGAATTTGACCTCAGCTACATATGCACTACTATTTTTAGTGGATCCCCACTTATAATACGTTTATGCACCCATCATTAACCACATATTACCTTCCTATAGAACAAACTTCCCAATATTTTTCACTTTCTAAATTCTATCTATCTTCATAATCTAACGATGGTTATTGATAATCCATGAGACTGTTCTAGACTAATCCAGAGACATGTCTTTCTTTTCTAAACTTATGGCACTTCTACTTACTATCAGAATCAATCATTTGCAAATGATACCAGGTACCAGGCACGTTCTTGTGATACTGTGGATCTTTCTTTCAAATATTGTTCTATTTCATTTATGTTGTACAAACTGAAGCTTATTGAATTCTTCCTATGTATATTAGTCTCTGCATAGGATCCATGGCTAGAAGCCAACTGTCATGTCATAAGTAATAGTTCTAGAAAGGTGTTTTCTAAAGTTTCATGTGGTATTGAACTTTACATTTTATACTAGGGCTGCAAAGGGAAAAGGAAAGAAAAAAAAACATTAATAACACAGAAAAAGATACTGAGGCAAGAGAATAAAGGTATGTAATAGATAAGATCCAAATGTCATGTAAAAGCAGCACTCAGGAAAGTACGGCATTGAGCTAAGAATGTATGAAGGGGATGGAGGCAATAATGGGTCCCAGAGAGGCAAGAATTGAGCCTCAGTGAGAATATTCTTAGCAGAGTAATAGGGACAAAAGAGTGACAACAGTTCTAGAAGGAAAGCTGGGTTGAATGAATCTCCCCTCAGAAGCTGTAAGTGATGAAAACATTTAGCTAAACTTTCCAATTTGCACATACCATTCTGTGATCTATTCCTGATTTTTTTTCCTCCTCAGCTTTTCTCTACTTTATGTTAAGATATTTGCAAAAAGGGAGTATTTTCTACTCAATATAGCATATTTCCTATACACACTGAGTACTACAGGCTCAGATGTATACAGTAGGATTTTCCTCAAGCAACTTGAAGCTTACGGTTCCAGAGGTGTGCCTTAATGATCTATAACTCCAAAGTGAAGTTCTTGAGATAACTATTTTTTGTCGCCTATTACGGACTGAATATTTGTGCTTCTGAAAAATTCATATGTTAAAATCCTAATTTCAGTAAGATGGTATTTGGAGTTGGGGCCTTTGGAGATAATTAGGTCACAAGGGTGTCCTTACAGGGAGAGGTCGGTGGGCTAGCTAGCTCTCTTTACACCACATGAGGATACAATGAGCATTTAGCAACCTGCAGTGTGGAAGATGGCTGTCACCAGAACCTGACCATGCTGGCACTCTGATATCTGACCTAAAACCTCCAGGATGATACTAATTTCTATTGTTGAGAAGCTACTCAGTTTATGGTATTTTGTTATAGCAGCCCAAGCTGACTAAGACATTTTCCTTATATCCCCATAAAACCTATCACAATAATTTTCATATGGTAGATTTTCCATTAATGCTGATTAACATATCCTTTATAATTCCACATGCTTATCATTTATCCATAATGAATATTCAAAGATATTTCTCTAAAAGATGAAACCCTGGCCAATCAATCAAAAAAAAATCATTAAACATTCAATCGCATCATTAAGGTATCTTGAGTGCAATAAAAAGTCAGGTGGGTGGAACAGATAATACACCAAAGGATTTGTTTTTGTCGTTATTTTACAGTTTTGAGCTGTGATGGGAGTTGTCTTTGAAAACATTTGTGCTTCTCATTTAGCTGAGCTTTGTGTCATGCAGAGGAAGATGAAAAGCAATCTCTGTGTGAATGAGGTATGACGGGTTAGTTCTACATTTACCAGCCACTAATTCCTTTGAGTGCTCATGTTTGTTCTCTGATTAAACATGGCCTGATGGATTTCAAAGCAAAAGAGCAGGAGGAGTTGAAAATACTTGAATCATGCAATAGTCTCAAATGTTGCCATTGGCAATGAAGAGCCAACATTCCATTTCCAAGTCTTATGATATATGAGACATAACTAGACTTTGGGCAAATCTGATGCAGTAGTGATAGCCCATACTACACATGGTTAAATACCAAGCAGAAGACAATTTGTTTACTGTGTATAGAAGCCCATGCAGCCCAGACAAGGAACATGAAGGGATGAACTAGGAACTCCCTGACTTATGGTTGGTTTCCTGGGGAAAGTTTAATGGTGTTACATAGGAAGTACACTGGTGACAATGCCCCTAAAACATGGGGAAGGTCTTTGCCAAGCAAGAAGAGATTCTTTTTCAGAAGGAGGGTTAAAATTCTTGCTTAGTTTTGATTGATCAAAATAGTATATTCCCATCGAGTGGGCTGGTGATGACCTAGAGCAATCAGGTAAAGGAAAGAAAATCACAGAATGTACTACATAATATAAAGTCTCCCTTAGGAATAAAAGATCAAGTAGTAAAGTCTTGCATTGAGGAAACACATAAAATTATATATTACATCATTTTATTCTATAAAGATGTAATGATTCATTTTTGTGTTTTATACTATTTCACATTTGTTAAGTGATTACTATACACAGAGTACTGAATTGCATATTTCCCATTATTATTGTTTATAAATCTCATTGACAGTCAGGAAATATGGACAAATGTCAACTCCATTTTGAAAACAGGAAACTAGACTTTAGAGAAATGAAGTAAACAGTTAAATGAAGTAGTTAACATTATGTATGTTGGAGGCAAAGAAACGTGTCTATGCACTGAGACCCAACACCTCATTTGTAATCTCTGGCCTTCACAAAGTGATAAGAAGAAAAGAATAACACGTCTCATTACAGACCAGCTAAGGCTGGATAACAAAAATGTTTAGTGCAGCAAGTCGGCTTGGTCACAATTAACAGTATGGGATTGGAGGAAAGGAACTAGATAGTGGTCATCAACCTGGAAGCTTTATTATGTGGGCCTTGGAGGCAGACAAGAGATGGAAAGAAATCTGTGTATGAAAAGAACGTTCATGATCCTATTCTTGGCAAGCTGAGATAGCCTGGAGATGCACTCATTTCTCTTTCAAGGATAAGTTCATAGAAAGAATAAATAATAGATAAATTAACAGAGATACCAGAATGAGACAAATGAGGCCCTTAGGGGACAAAATTTAAGGAGCCACTCACTTGCAGGGTCATGAAGGTTCATGGGTGAGGCTTTTGCAAACCTAGGTGTGAATGTCTCCTGACATCGTGTGCTCTGGATGCATCCATTGCCTCACCTTAGTGATGGTTCTGGTGTTTACATTACGTCAAAAACAATTAGTTATTATTTCCTCAAGATGATATGGCTATTTTTCAGTCTCAGGAAGAATCTTTGTGAAAAATAGTAATGAAAGTAGCAAAAAAATCTGGACACTAGTGGCCCATTTTGTGATGACAAATTTGCAACCATTTGCTCCAATGAATCATTTTTTATTTCGTATTTATAGATTTTCAGTCATATTTCCAAACTCTGATACACTTTCACTTTCTTGGTTTACATATTTATTCATTCCAAGGTATTTATTGAGTTCCTACCTAATGTGTCATTGTGCTAGGCAATTGACTATATATTGGTGAACAAAACTGAATAAGTGACTGCCCTTTTGGAGTTGATAAGTGGGAGAGAAAAAATCACTTAATATGTACATAACTAAATTAGTGAGTACTTATCATTGTGGTAAGGACAATTAAAGAAACAAACATGATGCAGGAATAACTACTATTATTGGTTCATGTTCGAGAACACAGTCGAGGATCACCTCCAAAACCTTTGGCAATGAATTGTGGTCGGGGAGAATTCCTGCCAGAAGTCCTAAGACATTTGAGAAAGTAAGTTATATAACATATTTTCTTTAAATATTAATGATAAAATTGAAATAATTCATGAATGCCTAAAAATAGGAATATATTTTTTCAAGTATGTAGAATAAAAACAAAACATATTTGGTCATACTGCAAAGATACTACTAATACAGTTATTTCTTTCTTTCTAGTTTTGTCTCATGTCACACTTTAGTAAAATTCATATTACTCCTTGACTACTCTTCCTTTGTTCTTATCTTTCTTCTTTCTCTTCCTTCTCCTACTTTTCCTTTTTATTCTTACATATTTAGGATTGATATAATTTTAACTTCTTCTATTTGAAGCATCTCTTGGAGGGGAGCCTAGGTAGCTCAGTTTTGTTGAGTTTCAGCTCAGGTATTTTTCTTTTGGACCCTGGGGTCCTGCCCAGAGTTGGATTCTATGCTCTGTAGGGAGTCTGATTGAAGATTCTCTGCTTCTGCCCAACACCCCCCCACACACACACACTCTCTCCCTCTAGTAAAAAGTATTTAAAAAGAGATGAAAAATAAGAAAAAAACATGAAAAAATAAATAAAAGGCTACAAAATTAAAATACAAAGAATGCTACTTAGTGTTTTCCCTAAGCTCTTCCCCAAGTTCTGTAAGTTTTGCAAATGATCATGGTGAATTGGGAGACATTTATCCAAAGGGACCTTCAGCCCAAGGTACTGTTTCTCTTGTTCTGCCCTTTTGTTTTGATGGAACACATCTTTGGGGTCCCTCCAGTGTCAGGATCAGGGACTCCACTGTGCTGCACACCATTCCAGAAGGCCATTCGTTTATCACAGCCTTTGAGCCCTTTACTGAAGTAGGAATTTGATGTGATCCCCTTCTGTTGCCAACACACAGTGCTGCATCCTACATCCTTCACGCCCTAATATCCTAAAACCTCTCACCTAAAACATCTCTGTGTTCTAGTCTCAAGAATAGGATATGTTACCAGAAATCACAGGATTCATGCCATTCATGCAGGGTGGTGCTATCAGTACTCAGTTCACAAAGTGACCTGAGATACTATCAGTTCAGACACCATTTACTTCAATTCTTTATATGGCTGCCAAGAACCTTTTTTTTTTTTTCTTTTTTCCTTAAAGGTTTATTAATTGATGGTAGATTGATGGATTTGAGAGAGAGGCAGGGGGAGAGTGGGGAGAAGCAGAGGGAGAGGCAGAATCCTCAAGCAGACACTGCCCTATGGGCACAGCCCTACGATGACCACAGTCCCAGGACATTGGGAATATGACCTGAGCCCAAACCAAGAGCCTTATGATTATCCCAAGGAAGCACTGAGTCACCTTATTCTTTTTAGGACTGTGGGCTCTCTTGTCCCACCTCTTGCCATAAGTCACTGAGATCTGGGGGGTCAGTCTGCCCTCCAACACCCAATTCTCATGGTGGCTATAGCACTGACTTATGTCTCTTCTGATTCACCTCGTGGTAAAAATGGCTCAATCGGAAAGAGAAATGAGACCTCCATGCATTTACCAACCAGGCCAACACGCTGGAGACAGAAATAGAACACCTGGCACCTGCCTTCCTAAGAAGAGATCTAAACTCTGTCTACATGTTCCTGGGTACATACCGAGGCTTTGCTGCCACCCAAGAGGTGCTGGACCTCCTATTTGAAAGGTGAGCACCCTGCCCCTAACTGCCAAGTGTGATTTGGCCAATGCTTGGTTGTGAGACTTTGGCATGTCTCCAAACTTCCCCAAGCCTCAGTTTGTCCTAACTGGGGCAGAGTTATTATAGGGAATCAGTGGGGACTTGTAGGGAAAATACACCTGGGTGTCTGCTCCTGTGGAATAGTCTGCTAGAGGCCTGTGGTCACACTATTTGAACATTCTCCTGCTCCTCATGATGAAGCCTCTGCCTCATCCCTCACTATCACTATGGTCTTGAGCTGGGTTGTTTTGCCATTGAAAGGGAGATCTGATACTCCATCTGGCATCTGTGTCTGCGTGAATCCAGAACAGGCATCCCTGGGTGTGATCAGGGGGCCAGGCTCACTCAGATATCTGTGATGGGCTCGTTGGGGCCCTTTCATTCATCAAACATTCAGGAATCCCCACTCAGTGAAGGCATTTATATAGGAGCTGCATATGATCCCTACACAGAACAGACAGCACCTCAGGGCTGCAGACTAGTTGGGGCTCACACGATGAGAGGCAGCGTCCACAGGACATTTCATGTGATGCCCCCTGGCCTCCTCTAGATATGTGTGCATTTTCTCCATCTATGATGAGGTCAGCAGAGCCCAGGAGAATTGGGACGTGTGAGTAAGCTTCAGTTGACAGAGGGCCTTCCCTCTCCACCAGGGTAGTGAGGTACTGTGAATTAGAGGGCCTGCTGGATATTCACCCACACATCTGTTATTCCTGCTTTAGAGTAAATATCTGAGAGCTTTTTCTGGAAAATGGGAAGGTGTCCTGGGGCGATGTGGTTGGTGTGTGACCACTGTGGACAAGCATAGTGGGATGGAGGACAGCTTCAAACCCTAAGAGGGTCATTCTTCATCCATGCCCCCTCCCAGTCCTATCACTACCCAAAATCCAGGACCCTGAACTGAAGATTTAGGAACCATCACACAGCAGTCTGTTAGAACCTGGACACTTGGTGCTCAGAGGGTGCTCAGGAGACCCAGTGAGAGGTCAGGGACCACACAACTCACACCCTGTGGGAGATTAGTGTCAGTGGAGGAAGATCCACTCATGGCACCTAGTAAATAAGGCAGCACATGGGCACAGGATGTAACGTTTAAGGCATTAGGGGATCCTGGGAAGGCCTGGCTAGAGACAGACTACCTTTGTTCCCTCCTTGGTTGAATCTTCACAGAACAGTGGCATGTGCAGTGAGGGTAATTAGGAGGCCAAACACCACCCCTCCCTGGGCACATGCAGTTGAATTCAAGTGGCAAATGAACAAGGAGATAGACTGAGGAGTATGTCCAGTTCGCCTAAGAAGGACAGAAATGCTCATACCATTGATCCAGGACTCCCACTCATAACGCCTTTTTGCCAGCCTGCCATCTGTGACCTGGCCTGTCCTGGGGAGGACTGACAGATCACAGGTGGAGAAGGAGTAGGGCTTGTCTCTGACAGGAACTGGAAATCCGGGGACCCAGGTTCCCACAGGTTTTCCCTGGAATATTGGTTTGGATGGGTGCCCTGTCCTTTGACATCTCTGCCTATCTACCTTCTCAGGGCTATATATTCCATCTTGAGCACATGGCTGAAACAATATTCTGGGGATTTTTTCCAGCCCCCAAAATTTCCCAGCCTGTATATGCTGCTGGCATACATGGGGCTCAATATGCCAGGCTTGGAGTGCCGTGCCCAACTTCTGCTCTCACAGCTGCAACACCTTGAGCCCACGAAGCGAGAGCCTGGGGGTGAGGCTCTCTGGGGGTGACTGATAGGGACCTGAGGAGGAGACAGCGTGGGCCACACTGAGTTAACCTCCGCAGATTCTTATTGGTCTGAGAGGAGTGAGTAGTCAGATCACTGTCCCCATGGGCTTCAGGTGGAGAGACATTCCAAGGATTGGGTCTTGAATACAGACCACATGAGTGGTGGGAAAATTTTCTTTTATGTATGAGGCAAAAGGGAAGTCAGTCGTGCTGTTGATACTTTCTCTTCTTGGAGCTACAGCACCAGCCATAGAGCAAGATCCTGATCCACCTCAGGGACCCATCCCAACTCCCACTCTGGCACCCACTGCACCTTTGGAGCCTGAGCTGACCCACCCCCTCCCTGATGCTGTGGTTCACCAGTCAGGAAAAGCAGTGACATAACCTGTCCTTGTGGGGCTAGTGTGGGTGGTAGTCAGAGCTCTAATTCACGCTCCTGAGTTGGAAGAGCCAGCAGTCCCCTTGCCTGACCTGGAGCCAGCAGGGTCTTGCCCCTACTCCTGGAGTTCCTGAAAGGCCTGAACCACCACCTGCCTCAGTGGAGCAACCAGCCTCAGCCCCTGAGCAGCAGCTGGTGCAGGCCGTAGCCCCAAACAATGCCTTCCCCTCCCCTGTCATTGCGTTCTTTGTAATATTTGTGTTTTGTATACACCTGTATAATGACTTAATAGAGTTTTTTCATTAAATAAAGTAGAATTTGAGTTTACATAAAATTTTACTCAGATCCTTTTCAATTTTATATCAAGGTCTCATTAGGTACAGAGTTTGGCACAACCATTTACTTCTATGACATTTCCATCACAGAGACACCTGTGCTACTAATCACTCACTGCTCCTTCCCTCACCCCAGTCCCTGAAACCACGACTCTCCTCTCTGTCTCTGGTATGTACTTTACTTGTCTTGGATTTTCATGTGCCTGGAATCCTACAATATGTCCTTCTCTGTCTGCAGAACATAAGTTTGATTCACATTTTTTAATTATGAAAATAACATTTTATTAGATAGGAATGTTCATGAAAGAACAAAGATCGTGGGAAGCTCCAAAATGAACTAGTTTCATTATCTGTGATAGGGTTTCCTTTCATAAGCAGAAAACACAAGAGAAATATGTGGGTCCATGAAGCACCTTTCAATTCTTTCATTTTCCAGGATAGACTATGTTTAAACTCTTCAAATTGGGCATATTATAATATATTAAAATCATACCTTAAATATTATCGTTTATGCTAACAAGTTAGGTAATGAAGTAAATAGTTCTTTAGGTTTTATACAGACTGTATTTATTTAGTAAATAATGGTTTAAATATGAAAAAAGAAGACACATTCCTTATACCAAGAAATAATCTCCCATAACACAAGGTGTCCATCTTCCCTGGCTTTCCCTCTAAGTGTAGTGTGTGTGTATGTGTGTGCATGCACGCACATACACACACACGTGCGCACGTGCATGTGTGTGTCAGAGTGAGGCGGGAAAGGTTCCATGGCTGCACTCTTGTTCTACCTGATGTCCATACAGTGGAGAGGCACTGTCGCTGCTGTCCCTTTTGGCATTCACAGTGACAGCACTCAGCAGCCCCATCTGTTGAAGAACTAAGCCATTTCCAATTATTTGACTCTCATAATATAAGTGATAAGCATGTTGGTGCCATAAATATCTGTTTCTTTAGGAATGATTCCTATAAACACCAATACTAGAACACACGTTAACTACATTTTTGGGGGACTGGCTGTTGGCTCCTCTGTGCTCTATTTATTAAGGTGAAGCCTTGCTTTGGAAAGGAGGGATCCCAGATTCTATAGATGAGACCTGAAATCATCAGGAGGACAAGCCACCAGTGATGCCAAGCCCCAGTCAGAAGTGCCACAACTGCCCCTTAAATTCAGTGAAGTCTCCAGGTCTGGGGTTGGATATGGAGCTTTGTGAACCTCTGAGTTTGAGGAGCGAGCTGTGTGGATGGAACACAGAGACCAATGGTAAAGAGACAGCAGTTCTAGCCCCTGCTCAGCCTCTTTGTAGCTGGGCGACCCCAAGCAGGGCTCTGAAGCTACAAACCCTATCCTTAAATTAGAGAATGTAATGGGACTGCTAAGTGGGATGTAGAAAGAAATGACTCTTATAGTTCCTGCCTGATGCCTGGGAGCACGTGTGGAGTCCAGAGGAAAGGCATCCATGTCAGTGACCAATTTACCCATGTACCTGTTCTTCCGCTTGTTGATTTTGGTATTGTCCTTAAGAAACAGATGCCAAAACTAAGGTCAGGAAGATTTCTTCCTAGGCTTTATTCTCTGGGGTTTATAACTTTAGCTCTTAAATTTAGTTCTGTGACCCATTTGAGGTTCATTTTCTGTCTCCTCTGAGGGGAGGATCCATGGACCTTCATTCAATCATTTATAATTTTATGTATTTATGTATGTATAAGATGTATGTATAATATGTATTTTATGTATGTATAAGAAGGGATGCACTTTACTAACTGTACTACCTTAGGTTGTCACTTGTAGGGACTTGTCCATATATCTGCAAGAATATGTAGGATAATATTTATTCTATCCTTGAAGAAATTCGCTGAGATTATGAAGGAAGTCCAAAAGGAGGTTAACTTGTATCTCCTGTGGAGGTGGAACAGTGTTCGTGTCCTTATTAAGAGCACACACCTCCCTCTGGTGGCCACAGGTGACACTGAAGGAATTCCCTGAAATTTCTGCAAAACAAGACAGTCAATGTTGGGCATCTTCAAGGTTTCACAGAGAGATCAAAAGAGTTCCATAAAATTCAACATTCTGGAGTGTGTCTTCTAGGAAATCTGTGGAAAACGGGCTCTTTCCCAAATGCACTATTTCGAGAAATATTTTCTGAGTAGCTGAGTCAGGCCCTGGGTTCCAGGATAGAAAGTAGGGAGAATGGTGGATGCTTCCCAAGAGGCACAGGGTGTACAGTGGATAGTGTGTGAAATAACTGGTCCACAACACAGCTCTGTATATTTGGTTGAAGGAAAGCAGTAAAAGAAAACAAGCCATATTTATGGATTCTTTTGCTTACACTAACTATAAAAGATTTTAGACAATTTGAAAACTATCACTCAGCATATCTGTATCCTCTTTTCCCAGTCAGATGACATGAACTCATATCCCCAGCTTATTTTTTCCTTATTAAGAGAAGACGGTGTCATATGTTCAACTCTTAATGACTCTTAAAAAAACCTTGTAGAACTAACAGATGGATTAAGTCCTAAACTTAAGGACACAGATTCTGTATACAAAAAGGAGTTTCATCTCTATACACGAATAAGATGCTATCAATGACAGGAATTAAGAAAATTATTTGTAATTGATAATAACTCAAAAAGAATAAAATACACAGTAATTATTTTCACCTGGAGTTGAAAGACCTGCATACTGAAAACTTAAATAATTAATGAAAGAATTTGAAGAAGACAGAGTTAAGTCTGGAGACACCCCATGCTAATGGAGACCTAGAATATATGTAATCCAAAGGTCCACACTGCATAAACAATCTAAATATTCAGTGCAAACCCCATCAAGATCTAATGGCATTTTAGAAATAAAACCAATAATCCTACAGAGTGAATAATACCACAAAGGGCCGTGAATAGCCAAAGCCATCTGGAGAAAAAAACAAAACCGGAGGTATCATGTTTTCTGAATTCAAAATGTATTACAAAGTTGTAGAAATGGAAATTGTATGGTATCGACCTACAGACAGACACACAGATCAATGGAACAGAGTAGAAAACCCAGGGGGAAAAAAACCCACACATATGTAGTCAGTTGATTTAAAACAAAAGCTCCCAGAATGTAAAATAGGGAAGCAACACTCTGGACAATAAGTGCCTTTGGAAACACTGGGCAACCTCAAGTAAAGCAGTGCGACTGAATATCTATCCCACCCGATCCAAAATAACGAAGTCACAATGCGGCAAGGACTTCAACAAAACAGCTACACCCAAAAATACATAGCTGGAAATAGGGCAGAATGTTTTTAACACCCCTGCCTTTATATAATAAGCTCCATGACCAAAATTTGAACTCCAGATTCTGAGATCTAGAGTCAGATGCTGTGCTGACTCAGCCAGGCAAGAACCTATTAAAACTATGTGCCACAGAGGTGTCAGAATAGATCTATTAATTCATCCCCTTAACACATTTGTTTGGAAGAATGTTTCTTGAGATATGTCTTGACACTGAGTTCTTGATTTGATATCACAAGCAAAGGCTACAATGAAAAATAAATAACTGGGACTGCTTCAAACTCCAATCTCCAAATCTCCAATCATCAACATATTGAAAAGACAACATACTGAAAAGGGGAAAATATTTGCAAACTACCTAACTGATAAATGTTTTATACCCAAAATATTGAAGAACTCATACAACTCAATAAGACAAAAGCAGATAGCAGTTACAAGATGAGAAGAGTTCAGACTAGATATTTTTCCAAAGAAAATACACAGAGGACCAACAAATACATGAAGAGATGTTCACCACCACACATCACCAGGGAAATGCAAATCAAAGCCCAAATGATGTCACCAAAATCATTCACCTGTCAGAATGACTAGTATCCAGAAGACCAAACAAGAATTTTGGCCAAAATGTGGAGAAAAGGGAATTGTGTTCTATTGGTGGGAATGTCAATGGGCTCTGTTGATAGGACTGTAAATGGGTGCTGCCACTACGGAAAACAGTGTCAAATTTTCTCAAAAAATTCAACATAGGGGCACCCAGTTGACACAATCAGAAGAGTGACTGGCTCTTGATCTTGGGGTCATGAGGTTGAGCCCCACATTGGGGGTAAAGAGTACTTAAAAAATGGATATAGAACAACCATATCATCCAAAAATTCTCCTCTTATGTATTAGAATGAAGCCAAGTCTTCTCTCTTCTCCATTAAAGGTGTATAGGGGTGTATGGGTGGCTCAGTCATTAAGCATCTGCCTTTGGGTCAGGTCATGATCCCAGGGTCCTGGGATTGAGCCCCGCATTGGGCTCTCTGCTCAGTGGAGAGTATGCTTCTCCCTCTCCCACTCCCCTTGCTTGTGCTCTGTGTCCTTCTCTCTGTCAAATAAATACAATCTAAATAAATAAAATAAAATGAAGGCATATCGTTTGATGTGCCCCGCTGTTTCATTCCAGCACTGAGAGTCTCTGCTTCTTTGAAGTAGACTGTGAAGGGTCCTGGCCATCAATCTAAGGTTTAAAGTCCCAGGTCAACTGCCCTCCAGAGATCTACTCAAATCCTGAAAAGTTAGCTCAGTCTATTCCCCTTGTACCCACAGCTCTGTCTTCCCCAATCTGTCCAGACCCAGCCCACCACCCCCTAGGAATTTGACACAGCTTGTGGTTTGGCTGATCTAGGGCTTGCTGAGTCAGCACTGGGCCCAAAGCTATGTCCTGAGCTGGCCCCTACAAACATGCCTGGGTCACAAGAACCTACTATCTACTTAGCAGAATGCTTGCAGAAGCACAGGCCCCCAACCTGTATACTTGCTGATCAGGGAGCATCTTCCAGCCATTGCAGTCCCACTGTATCCAACGAGCCATCAGGTGTTCTGTTGTCCCTCAAACAGTCAATATTCTCCTCAGAAGGTGAGAACAGGTTAAGTCACATGCACATGATCACCAGAATCTTGCTGGCTTTAAGTCTTCTGCTGCTCATGCAGATACTTCCTTCCCAGCTCAACAGTATCTGGAAGTGAGGATACTCTACCAAGTCTTCTGATCTTGAAACCTTCGACCCTTCATCTATCCCATGGTCTGATGTGCCTGGCATCTTCCTTCTTCCCACAGAAATCTTTTCTTCATAAGGTCCAGCCCTTGGCTCTGAGTGCTGCATTCACCCATGGAATCCACCAGGTAACTCACTTGATCCTTAGAGCCTCTCTGTTGATGGCATGAGAAAAATAACCTAGAGTTTATGGATTTCTAGGAATTTCTGGAGTGAAAAAGTGACAAATATAAGTCCTGCTGTCTCAGATTTTGTTTTCTGGAGGGAAACATTGACACTGACAGGGCAAGCAAAATCCATTCAAATGCAACATATTTCATATATATACATGATCAAAAAGGAAACCTCAACCCATAATTTCTCTCATTGTATATTAATATTTATCCAAAATGATGACTTAAGTTTGATTTCTTCAAAAGGTCCACATAACACAGCAAGAGGCTATTTTAAGTGGTCAATTTTAACAGAACCCTAAGTGAAGCTTTTTCTTCTCCTAGTATTGAGCTTTTCTGCCTCCAACTTGCAACGAATAGCCTATTCTTTCTACCTCTTTGGAAGAAAGCCAGGTGCCTATCTTAATGCTCAATCCCTGAAGAACATCTTTTTTTTTTTTTTTTTTTTTTTTTTTTTTTTTAAATAGTGTCCTCTGGTAATCACACAGAAACCATGGCTGCACCAGGTGAAGAAGACAGATTATCCACAAGGGAGCTGCATTTCCACTTTTGGTAACATTATCTGAGGTGAAATGTTAGATCCCAATAGGGGAAGTTTGGAGTGAATTTTCCTTAACTCCTGCCACACCTGGGTGTGGGATGTGACTGCCCTAGGGCCTGACTGCCACGGCAAGGAGCATTGCTCCAGAACTCCAGACTTTGAAGACTGTGGGAGGATTAAAGCTGAAACTGCCTGTAATCAAAAGAGTTTGGGAGTGAGGAAAGGAGAAACAGTGAGGCATCAGTGTGGGAAATACCCATTGGATGCTAAAAGTACTTGAATGCTGAGCAAGGACTGGGCCTGATATCTGACATGTGCTCCCCACAGGAGGCTCCAGATCAAGGAATAAAGCCACAGTTGATGCCAAACTCAGAGTAGAAATTTACAGTCCCTTCCAGGCAGTGGAGTTGTGAGAGAAAGCGCGGGGTTTTGGAAGCAAGGCACCAAAACTTCCATGTCCCATTTCTCATATGCTGGCCATGTGCCTATGTAGTCAAGTCTCTGTTCCCTCAAACAGCACACAAAGACAAAGATGGCGCCTTTTCTTTCCTTATGCTTGATCAAATGCCATGAGAGAAATCTAAAGCTTGTTTAGAGGTGAGGTTTATTGATAGATGAAGTTATTACTGACTCATAACAGAGATTATGAAGTATGGTTTTTGTTCTTTTACCACCCAGCAAACATGTTTTTGAGTTGTGGTGACATTTCTCCCCAGGCTTATTGAGGTACCACTTAGGGTACAACAAACTTCTGAGGCCCAAGTAGCAGAAGGCTTCCCACAAGAGAAGGCACAGGGTCCAAGTGAATGCTCATTATTTACAATTCTTGTCTGGACCTCTGGGCATTACCTGTAGGACTGGCCTCTGGAGAAGTAGTCATCATGAGTTAAAAATTTGCCAGACTAGGATTTGTTGGAGCTTTCACAGTGATGATCCCTTGCCAATGCTTAAGTAGTTCTTTGGATAAATATAAAACAGAAGGAAAATAAATATAAAAAGAGATAAATAGAAAGAAAATGAAAACTTTCAGTTTCTTTCTATGAAGCAAGAATTACCCTGGTCCTCAAACCGGAAAAAGATCCCATCAAAGAGAAGAATTTCAGAACAATTTCCCTGATGAATATGGACACCGAGATCTCAACAAGATCCTAGCTAATAGGATCCAACAGTACATTATAAAGATTATCTTCCATGACCTGGTAGGATTGATCTCTTGGAGGCAAGAGTGGTTCAATATTCACAAATTAATCAATGTGATAGAACAAATCAGTAAGAGGAGAGATAACCACTTGGTCCTCTCAGTTGATGCAGAAAAAGCATTTGACAAAATACAGCATTCATTTATGATTAAAACACTTCAATGTAACGGGATAGAGGGGACATTCCTTAACTTCATAAATCTATCAATGAAAAGCCCACAGTGAATATGATTCTCAATGGGAAAAAGTTAACGGCCTTCCCTTTGAAATAAGGAACATGAGAAGGATGCCTAGCTTTGGCACTGTTCTTTAACATAGTGTTAGAAGTCCTAGAAACAGCAGTCAGACAAAAACAACAACAAAATAAAATGTACTCTATTTGGGAGAGAAGAAGTCAAACTCTCTCATCGCAGACGACATGATACTTTATAAGGAAAACCCAAAAGACTCCACCCCCAAACTACAAGAACTCATACAACAATTTAGTAATTTGGCAGGATACAAAATCAGTGCCTAGAAATCAGTTGCTTTCTTATACACTAACAATGAAAATATAGAAAGGGAAATTAGAGAATTGATTCCATTTACTATAGCACCAAGAAACACAAAATACCTTGGAATAAACCTAACAGAAGAGGTGCAGGTTCTGTACTTAAGGATCTAAAGAACACTCATGAAAGTAATTGAAAAGACACAAAAAGATGGAAAAGCATTCCAGGCTCATGGATCAGAAGAATAAACATTGTTAAAATGTCTGTACTGCACAGAGCAATCTATCCTTCAATTCCATCCTGGTCAAAATTCCACTACCATCTTCAAAGTGCTGGAAAAAACAATCCTAAAATTTGGATGGAACCAGAAAAGACCCCAAATTGCTAAGGATATTTTCGAAAAGAAAAACAAAACCAGGGGCATCACGTTGCCTGATGTCAAGCTTTGTTACAAAGCTGTGGTCACCAAGAAAGCATGGTAATGGCCCAAAAACAGACACATAAACAAGTGGAACAGAGGAGAGAGCCCAGATATGGACCCAAACCTCTATGGTCAAATAATCTTTAACAAAGCAAAAAGAAATATCCAGTGGAAAAAAAGTCTCTTCAATAAATGTTGCTGGGAAGATTGGACAGCTATATATAGAAGAATGAAGCTTGACTATCCTCCTACACCATACACAAAGCTAAACTTGAAATGGATAAAAGACCTCAACGTGAGGCAGGAATCCATCAGAATCCTAGAGGAGAACATAGGCAGTAACCTCTTCGACATCAGCCACAACAACTTCTTTCAAGATATGTCTCCAGGGGCAAAAGAAACAAAAACGAAAGTGAACTTTTGGGACTTCCTCGAAATCAAAACCTTCTGCACAGCAAAGGAAACAGTAAACAAATCAAAGAGGCAACCCACGGAACGGGAGAAGATATTTGCAAATGACAATACAGATTAAAGGCTGATATCCAGGATCTATAAAGAACTTCTCAAACTCAACACACACAAAACAGATAATCATGTAAAAAAAAAAAAAATGGGCAGAAGACATGAACAGACACTTCTCCACGGAAGATATGCAAATGACTACCAGACACATGAAAAATGTTCATCATCACTAGCCATCAGGGAGATTCAGATCAAAGTCACATTGAGGCATGACCTTACACCAGTTAGAATGGCCAAAATTAACGGGTCAGGAAACAACAAGTGTTGGAGAGGATGTGGAGAAAGGGGAAGCCTCTTGCACTGTTAATGGGCATGTAAGTTGTTGTAGCCGCTTGGGAAAACAGCGTGGATATATCTTAAGTAAAAAAGAGCTTCCCTATGACCCTGCAATTGCACTACTGGGTATTTACCCCAAAAATACAGATGTAGTGAGAAGAAGGACCATCTCTACACCAATGTTCACAGCAATAATGGCCACAATCACCAAACTGGAAAGAGCCAAGAAGCACTTCAACAGACAATGGGTAAAGAAGATACGGTCCATATATACAATGGAATATTATGCATCCATGAGAAGGGATGAATCCCTAACTTTTGTATCAATATGGAGGGCTAGAGGAGATTATGCAGAGGGAAATTAGTCAAGCAGAGAGAGTCAATTATTATATGGTTTCACTTACTTGTGGTGCATGGGAAATTACATGGAGGACATTAGTGGAAGGAAAGGAAAAGTGAATTGGGGGAAACTGGAAGAGAAGCTGAAGCATGAGAGACTGTGGCTCTGACAAACAAACTGAGGGTTTTGGAGGTGCAAGGATTGGGGGATAAGTGAGCCCGGTGGTGGGTATTAAGGAGGGCATGTATTGCATGGAGCACTGAGTGTGGTGCATAAATAATTGATCTTGGAACTGATAAAAAAATTAAATTAAATATAAAAAATAATCATTTAGTTACCTATAGGAATCTTAATAAAATATGAAGAGTGAAAAAATACTTTTTTAAATGTAATAATGATGCTGTTTTATATCTTTATGAGATTTAAAGCAAAACATCCATGACTTACATTCTCCTATTGATAAAAATTACCTCACTTGTCACCTTTATAAAAATAAACTTCCTAGATTTCTACTCCACTGAAAGTTACTTCAGGTTTCATTCCACAGAAAGGGGGTGTATTTACAAGGACAGTAGTAGAATATTTGCGAGAAGACTTTCCATTGTAGCTTTTTTTCTATATTGCACTTTTATCACACAGAATCTAGAAGACAAGACACTGAGAAGCCAGAGTGATTCTAATCAGTTCTCAGATGTTAGTTAAAGGAAATCATAAATATCTTCTTTCAGAGCATAGGGAGGTCACTCACTTCACAAAACATACCTGAATAATGTCACTTTAAAATATTTTTTAGGGACACCTGAGTGGCTCAGTCATTAAGTGTCTGCCTTTGGCTCAGGTCATGATCCCAGCGTCCTGGGATCAAGCCCCACATTGGGCTCCCTGATCAGTGGGAAGCCTGCTTCTCCCTCTCCTGCTCCTGCTTCTATTCCCTCTATGGTTATCTCACTCTGCCAAATAAATAAAGTATGTATATATATCTATATATACATCTATATCTATATGTAGATAGATATAGATAAATATATATTTTAATTTTGCAACTTGACACTGTTCCAAAAAAATTTTCAGGGAAGAGTCAAATTTAAAACAATGTCAGTTAGAGCTTCCTTATGACCCTACAATTGCACTACTGGGTATTTACTCCAAATATACAGATGTAGTGAAAAAATGGACCACACGTAACCCAATGGTAATAGCATGAATGGCCACAGTCGCAAAACTTTGGAAAGAACCAAGATGCCCTTCAATGGACGAATGGAAAAGGAAGATATGGTCCATATACACTACAGAGTATTATGCCTCCATCAGAAAGGATGAATACCCAACTTTTGTTTCAACATGAACGGGACTGGGAGAGATTATGCTAAGTGAAGTAAGTCAAGCATAGAGAGTCCATTATCATATGGTTTCACTTATTTGTGGACCATAAGGAATAACACGGAGGACATGGGGAGATGGAGAGGAGAAGGGAATTGGGGGAAATTGGAGGGGGATATGAACCATGAGAGCCTGTGGTCTCTGAGGGTTTTGGAAGGGTGGGTGTGGACGTTGGGTGAGCCTGGTGGTGGGTATTATGGAGGGCATGCTTTGCATGGAGGACGGGTGTGGTGCATATGCAATGAATTCTGGAACACTGAAAAGTAATTTATTTTTTTAAAGGAGATACGAGACTATCTGAGGACTGTGCCTGGGCAAAACCAGAGCAGGTGTCCCCAGGTTGAGCAGGGGGTCCAGGCCCACTCAGATATCTGTGATGCGCTGGTTGGGGCCCTTTCATTCAGGAAGCATTCAGGAAGTCCCACTCATCACAGCTGATCCTCTAGGAGCTGACTGTGAACCCTGCACAGAAGAGACAGCACTCCAAGGCTCCAGACTAGTTAGGGGACAAACAGTGACACTGGAAACGATGAGAGTTAACATCCACAGGACGTTTTATGTGATGACCCATGACTTCCACTAGATAATGGTGTTGCGGCAACTGGGTGGCTCAGTGGGTTAAGCCTCTGCCTTCAGCTCGGGTCTTGTTCTCGGGGTCCTGGGCCAAGCTCCGCATTGAGCCCCATACCGGGCTCTCTGCTCAGTGGGGATCCTGCTTACCCTTCTCTCTCTGCCTGTCTCTCTACCTACTTGTGTTCTCTCTCTCTCTCTCTCTCTCTGTCAACTAAATAAATAAAATCTTTTAAACTTTAAAAAAGTTTTAAAAAATAGATGTTGGTGTATTTTCTCGAGCTATGATGAGGTCAACAGAGCCTAGGAGAAGCAGAATATGTAAGTGAGCTTTGGCTGATGCATGAGGGCATTCTCTCACCCCCATAGAAGCCGGAGAACTGAGTTGGAGGACTCTTGGACCCTCATCTCACACATCTGTGATTCCTCCATAAGGGTGAAGGACTGAGAGTTCCTTCTGGAGAAAGGAAGGGGCCCGGGGGAACTGTGGATGTGGACACCTTTGCAGAGCAGTGGGGGCTGGAGGACAGCTTTAGCCCCTAAGAGAGTCATTCCCCACTCACCTCTTCGTAGCCTGACTCTACACCAATCCAGGGACGCAGAACAGAGGCTGTAAGAAACATCACACTTAATAATCTGTCGGAACCCGGACACTGGTTGCTCAGAGGGTGCTCAGAAGACCCAGTGAGAGCTCAGGGACCGGATATTCCACACCCTGTGGGAAAATAGTATCAGTGGAAGGAGACCCACTCATGGAAACTAGTGAAAGAGGCAGGACAAGGGCAGAGGAGGTAACATTTGAGGTACTGGGAGGGTCCTGGAAAGGCCTAGCTAGAGACAGAGTCCCTTAGTTCCCTCCTTGGTTGGATCTTCACAGCACAGTGACATGTGCAGTGAGGGTAATTAAGAGGGCAGACACCATCCCTCCCTGGGAACACACAGTTGAATTCTGTGGCAAGTGGACAAGGAGACAGACTGAGGAGTGTGTCCATCTGCCCTAAGAAGGACAGATATGCTCACAGGATTGATCAGGACTCACACTCATAGCGCCTTTTTACACCTTGTCATCTATGACAAGAACTGTCTCAGGCAGGACTGCCAGACCACAGGTTGACAAAGATGAGGACTGGTCTGTGACAGGAGCTGGAAGCCCAGGGGACCAGGTTCCCACAGGGGTTCCCTGGGATATTTGTTTTGGAGGGTGGCCTGTCCTCTGACTCCTCTGCCCAACTATCTCTTCCCAGGGCCATCTCCTCCATCTTGAACACATGTCTAGAACAATAGCTCGAGGTTTTGTCCAGCCACCAGAATTTCCCAGCCTGAATATGCTGCTGTCATACCTGGGGCTCAATATGCCAGGCTCATATTTGGAGCACCATACCCAGCTTCTGCTCTCACACCTGCAGTAGCTTGAACCCACAGAGACAGAGTCTGGGAGTGAGAGGGCTGGGTTGACTGATGTGGGCCTGTGGAGGGGCTGGGTGGGCCACAGTGATCAAGCCTAGAGTACAATTCAATTGAGAGTAGTGAGTAGTCTCAGATCCCTGTCCCCATGGTATTTAGTCAGGGAGACCTCCCAGGTATTGCTTCCTGGACACAGAAGACATTGAGTGCTGGGAAAAGTTTCCTTTTTTTAGAAGGGACATGGGAAGTCAATCATGCTGATGATACTTTATTTTCAAGGAGATACAGCGCTAGGCCCAGAGAAAGATCCTGAACCACCCCAGGAACTCACCCCAGCTCCCACTGTGGTGCCCGCTGTATCTTCGGACACAAAGCTGGCCCACCCCACTCCTGGTGCTGGATTTCACACTTCAGCAAGAGCAGTGGCACCACCTGCCCTGCTGTGGCCGCTGCAGGTGGTAGTCAGGGCTCTAATTCACTCCTGAGATGGAAGAACTATCAACCCCTGACCTGAGGGTCCAGCAGGGTTCTGCCCATGCTTCTTTTTGGTTCCTGAGGGGCATGAGCCAGCCTCTCTCTCAATGGCATAACCAGACTCAGGTGCCAACAGCAGCTCATGGTGGCTGGAACCCCAAGGACGGGGTTCCTTGCCTTCTTTTTAATTCTTGTGTTTTGTATACACTTTTAAAATGGCTTAATAGATTTTGTTCATAAAATAAAGTATTATTAGAGTCTACTTAAAAGTTTACTCTGATCCTTTTCAATGGTATATTGAGGTACCCTTAAGTACTTTAAGTGTGTTGCACAACTAATTACTTGTGGAATATTTCCATCACAGAGAAACCTGGGCTACTTATCACTCACTGCTCAATACCACACCCCAGTCCCTGCAACCACCACTCTTCACTCTGCCTCTGGTACTACACCTCCTCTGGGATTTTCATGTGACTTGAATCCTACAATATGGCCTTCTCTGTCTGGCTACAGAATATAAGAAATATATATATATTTTTCATTGTTTTATAAAAGTAACATTTTATTAAAAACCAATGTTCCTGAAAGAACTATCATCATGGGAAGCCCCAAAATAAGCTGCTCTCATTATCTGGGGTATTGTTCCCTTTCATAAGGATATGAAAGGGGGAAATTCTGGGTCCATGAGACACCTTTAAATTCTTTCATTATCCTGAATAGGCCATGTTTAAATTATTCTAGTGGGTAAGTTATAAAAATATTAAAATCACATCTTAAATCTTCCCATTTATTACTAAGAAGTCAGGCAATAGAGTAAATAGTTCTTTAGTTTTAAGCCAGAAGGTGTTTATGTAGTAAAATAATGACTTAAATCTGACAAAAAGAAGACAAGTTCCTTCTCCAAGAAATGATTGCCTGTAATGGATTTTTTTTTCCAATTCCAATGATTTTCCCTCTGGGTTGTGTGTGTGAGTGTGTGTGTGTGTGTGTGTGTGTGTGTGTGTGTGTGTGTGTTATGCTGTGGATGGATGGTAGTGAGAGTTTGGGGCTGTGCTCTTCTACCTGATGTCCTCACAGTGGACAAGCACTGTCGCTGCTGTCCTCTTGGGAATTCTCTGTGACGGCACTCAAAGACCCATCATTGAAAAATTGAGCCATTTCCAATTATTTGACTCTTGTCATTCAATTGATAAGTACATCTGTGCCACGAATCTGTTTCTTTCTGTCTGATTCCTACAAGTATCACCACTTGAACACTTTAATTCAGGGACATCCCCCTTGTACTGATGGCGTCAGAAGTTCTTGACAATCAAGAGAGTGAAGAGGCCCATGGTGGAGGGACTCTGGGCTCCTGAAAGACCACATGAAGGAGCTCAGTATTTAATCTGAAGATCCACTCAGCACTGTCATGTGAAGAAATCTATGGCAACATGACAACATAATTTGGGCAGTTATTTGGTAAATCAGCATAAGGGAATATAACTAGAACATGTTGAAAACAGCAAGCAAACTTCGATAGTTATCAGCCTAGAACCTAGGCTAAATGACCAAAGAAGCACTTGGCTTCCTCAGTCAGTAGGGCAGGGGGTACTTGATCTCATGGTCATGAGTTTGAGCCCCACATGGAACACAGAGTTGATGTAGCAAACAAAAGAAAATAACAGGACTTGCACATCACCTAAATCAATTGGGCTTGGACAATAGAGCTGGTTGGTGGTGGGCTGGATTCTCTCTCCTGTTTATTCAGCCACTGGGCCATGAACACTCAGGTGGTGCCAGTCCTTATCAGGCAAACAGTTTCTCCCTCTTGGAGCTCAGGGTTTAGAGGGGCGGATGGGCAAACCTGACTGAAAAGATGAATGAAAGGAGCATTTGCTCCATGAGACAAGAGGAAGGGACTAAACTGGGTCCTGAACTCCACCAGTGGAGGCATCCGACAAGGCTATGCTGAGATGACGTTGAGAATTCCTGTGGCAGGAAAAGAAGAAGGCAACCCTGCACAAATCCCACTGTATTTAGCCAGGAAGAGGGTACCATGGTGCAGAGGATTGGAAGCAGAATATGATGTTCCCAGAGTGGGTGTTAGAAAGGAGGCCACGGTGCTAGAAAGGAGGATGCTGAAGGGGGGAGCAGAGGAAAGGAGGAGGACCATGGCCTGGGGTAGGTGGACAGTACCAGTACCGTGCTCCTAGTGCTGTTTGACTACATTACCCCACAGTCAGGGTCTTAACCAGCAAACACTGTCTAACAGTCTCAGAGGAGACTTTAAGTTCAACAATCTAGCAGTGCTCAAGCAGGGGCTATTGCCAGACCCCCTCAGTACTTTGGGGCTTTTGACAACACCAAGGCAGCACCTGCTTCACTGATAACCTGAGGTCACTTCGGGTGTTAACAGGATTCTGTTCATCTCAGAAGGCCTTAGTTCTTCTGTCTGTTGTTGGCCCTCATTGCTACGTCACCTTCCCATGTGTGTGTCAAGGTTCGACATAGGGGCTTGAATTCCAGGGTCAGGATCTGAGAGAGAACACGGGACAGAGGCAGCATAGAGATGGGCAATGAGCTTTTATAACTAAATCTCAGACAGGGGTTTTGCATCATGGGGCCATGTTCTGTAGAATGGAAGGACTCACTAAGTCCAGATCACACTCCAAGGGACAGGGTTAGACCAAGTTTTTTAAACAATATACGAGATTTCAGGGAACCACTGGGAGGAGAAGGTGATGACCCCATTAGGGTCAGTGCCTTGCCCAGAATGACAGACTTGTATAAGGCTGAACCAGGCATGAACCCAGCTCTTTGCGAGTGTCCTCAAATTTGGGGCCCTGGATGTACCTAGGACTCACCGGAGGGCTCTGGAGAAAAGTTGTTTTGAAGGCAGGGGATACAGACATGGAGATGGTTTCAGAGTGAAAGTGAGCATTGATATCATAGAAATGAGGCATTCCAGGAAGTTCTTGTCTGAGGGGGAGCCCAGGTCATGGCAACGCACTGAGCGGACCCACATCACACCCATTGGAAAGGAGGTAATAGGTCTCAGCACAAGATATGCAGTCTCTAGTGGTAAGGGTGGATTCTGACCATCAAGCCTCAAGGCTCCAATTCCCTCTTTATTTTTTGCTTTGAAAATTAGAAAGCCTAAGGTCTTGAGAAGTTATGGCCCACCCCTATGTAGAGGGGTTATCATCATCTGGGACTCTAGAATGTGAACACTGATGAACGGATGTGTGCCCAGAGAAGTGACGGTACACACACACACACACACACACACACACACACACACACACATCATTAGGGACTGTAGGGTGAGATCTGAGGAGTAGCAGGCTCAGAGAAAGTGAGAAGGGGAGGAAAAGAGGCTTTGAGTTATTTCCTACCTGTGACACCACTCCTCCCATAACATAGATATTATCCTACATATGCCTGTGGAAATCTGGAGGTAGCCCATGCTAGAATCACCGTATTGAACAGACAAGACACAGACCACCCCTGACAGATATAATGGCATATCCAGGGTCAAGGTAAGAGTAGAGAAATGTGTCTGAATCCAGGTGAGGTCTTGGCTCCACTCAGCCCTTCCTTGGGGGTCTGTGGAGAGGGGTGTGTTGGTGTCCCTGTGTATGGATGTGGTCTCAAATGCAGAAAGGGGATGAGTAGATGCAGCCCTGATCAATGTATGTGTAGGTGACAATATCCAGGGTGGACATGGGTAGGTGATCTCAGGCAGTGAAGTAACTTCCTTGACCACAGATCCCAACAGAATTTGGAACCCCGCAACCAGGCACCCACATTCTAGTGTAGTCCAGTACCAGATACTTGGCTGGAGACATTTGATATGGCAAGATATTCTCCTGCTCCGTGCCTGCTTCCTGGGTCTCTGGCTTCCAGAAAGCCTAGGGGAATTGCTTTTTCTCTTGCTGCAGACATTGGCCCAAACTTTACCCGCAATGCCTCGGCATTTAGCAGGAGCTTCCATCAGGTAATACAAAGGAGTCTAGGCCAGGCCAAGACAGCTCTCTGAGCCATCCCAGGGCAGCCCCATCCCCTCCTCTTGATTTTTGGGTAAAGAAGGATATGTGGGGGTTTCTGTCACTGGCTGGAGGAGGTTTCAGGACAGTGGAAACCCTGGTGATCCCTTTATGTTCACCCCAATGTCAAGGTGGGCAGGGTTCCTGGTGGGTGGAAAGACGATTGTGAGGTGTGTCTTACCTGTGCCAGAGCATATCCAAGGCCCTGAAGCTGTGTCACATTTCTATCCTTGTTGGAGATGTTTGCATACTGGGGAGTAGTCCATCTGTAAGGGAGTGCCCTGTGTCTGAGGACCAGCAAAGGGAGCCAGACAGGGCACTGAGACCTCCTGCCTGGCATCTTGGCACTGTCTTTATAGAGCTCCACACAGGAGATGGGGCAGGAGCTGAATGACGAGAACCTCTGCTCTACCACCTCGAAGGACAAGAAGGTACCTCACACTAACAGAGTCTAGCGTTGGCTCAGAGTGAGTGCAGATGCTGGAGAGAACCAACCCCCAGGGTCCCAAGGCAGAAAAAAATGTGTCCCAAGTCCCAGAGCCAGCCTAGTAATGCCCTGAGCTCCCTCCTAAAGTCATGAACCCACATCAGTCTGCATCCCCATCGCCTCCCCAAACTTGCCTCCATGGCTCTGTCCATGTCTTGGCCAAATGCAGTGTCACTGTCCACATAATTGTAGGAATATCAGAAAAGGGACTCTAAAAACCTTCTCATCCCATTCATCAAGAATCCTTTTGCCCTCCGTTATGCATTTTCCTAAGTTGTGATGCCCGGTTTTCCCATTGTCTTGACAGTCCTTCCCCAAGTTCTGCAAGTCTTGCACATTATCATGGCGAGTTGGGAGACTTTACCCAAAGGAACGGGGGGCCCATGGTACTAAGACTCTTGCTCTGCCTTTTGGTTGTGAGGGAACACATCCCTGGGGCCCCTCCAGGGTCAGGAGAAGGGATCTCATTGTGCTGCACAACATTGCAGAAGGCCAGTCATTTATCACAGACATTGAGGCCTTCGCTGATGCAATACTTTGATGTAATTTGCTTCTGTTGCTGACTCCCATTGCTGCACTAAACATCCTACATGCTCTTACCTCCATGAGCTGTCTCACCTAAGAAAATGTCTCTGTGCTCTCATCTCAAGAATGAGATATGTTATCAGAAATCACATGATCTATGCCATTCATGCAGGGAGGTGCTATCAATTCTCAGCTCAAAATGTGACCTGATATACTATCAAGTCCAGGCTTCACATTCTTCACTTCTTTGTATGGATGCCAAGAACACTTTTTTTTTTCTTTTCATTAAATATTTATTAATTCATTGGTTGATTGACTCATTTGAAAACATAGGGGGAGAGTGGGGATAAGCAGAAGGAGAGACAGAATCTTCATGAACACTCTGCCCTCAGTACATAGCCCTAAGAGGAGCTTGATCTCAGGACATTAAGATAATGACCTGAGCCAAAAACATGACTCCTAGATTTCAGCCAAGGAATCACACAGTCACCTGCTTGTTTTAATAACTATGACCCACTAGCTCCACCTCTTGCCATAAGTCACTGGGATCTTGGGGGTTCGGTCTGTGCTCCAACCCCTGACCCTCGTGGTGGCTATAGCACTGTCTCAGGACTCCTCTGTTTCACCTCAGGGGAAAAATGGCTTTCCTTTGAAGAGGAGAGAGACCCACGTGTTATGGACCAATGGGACCAGCCTGCTAAAGAATCAAATGCATCTGGATCCTGCTCCCCTAGGAGGAAACCTCTGCTATGTCAACATATTTCTGGGCTCATATCGAGACTTTGCCACCACCCAAGAGGCACTGGACCTCCTGTTTGCAAGGTCAGCAGCATGCACCTAACTGCCCAGCAGCATTTGGCCACGGCCTCATTGTGAGATTTGGGAATGTCCCAAAATGTCCCTAGCCTCGGTTTTCTCCTCTGACTGGGGCAGAGTTATTTTAAGGACTCAGTGGGGTCTTGAAATGAAAGTGCACCTGGATACCTGGGCCTGTGCTAAGGTCTGTTAGCAAGCCTGTTGTTGTACTCATTTATCATTGTCCTGCTTGTCGTGATGAAGCCTCTGCCTTACCCTCACTATCACTGTGGACTTTATCTGGGCTGTTTGGCCATTTAAAAAGAGATCTGAGACTATATTTGGTCTGTGCCTGGGTGAAACCAGATCAGTGGTCTCCGGGTGTGAGCAGGGGGTCCAGGCTCATTCAGATATCTGTGATGGGTTAGTTGATGCCATTTCTTTCAGCAAGCATTCAAGAAATCCCACTCTGTGTATGCGTTCCTATAGGAGCTGATTGTGAACCCTGCACAGATCAGATGGCACCCCAAGACTCCAGACTACTCAGGGGTCAGGCAGTGACACTGGACACTAAGAGACGTAACATCCACAGGGCATTTCATTATTTTCCCCCTGGCTTCCTCTAGATATAGGTGCATTTCAGGAGCAGCAGAATATGTGAGTGAGCTTTGGTTGATGAAGGAGGGTCTTCTCTCTCTCCAAGGGCAACCAGGGGACTTTGAGTTGGAGGGAACCTTGGACCCTCATCCCACACATCTGTGATTCCTCCTTAAGGGTGAAGGTCAGAGAGTTTCCTCTGGAGAAAGGGAGGGACTCAGGGGAGCTGTGGGTGTGGGCACTGTGGCAAAGCAGAAGGGGCTGGGGAACAGCTTTAGCTCCTATGAGAATCATTCCCCTTCCCGCCCCCTCCCAGCCTTGACTCTAACCTAATCCTGGGACTCAGAAGAGAGGCTGTGGGAACCATCACACTCAGCAATCTGTTGGAACCTGGACACTGGGTGCTCAGAGGGTGCCCAGGAGACCCAGTGAGAGCTCAGGGGCCAGACATCCCACACCTTGTGGGAGAATACTGTCAGTGGAAGGAGATCGACTCGTGGCACCTAGTGAAAGAGGCAACACATGGCACAGGTAGTGACATTTGAGGTATTGGGAGGGTCCTGTTAAGGACTAGCTAGAGACAGAGTCCCTTTGTTTCCTCTTTGGATGGCTCTTCACAGAGCAGTGGTGTGTGCAGTGAGGGTAATTAAGAGAACAAACATCATCCCTCACTGGGCACATGAAGTTGAATTCAAGTAGCGAGTGCACAAGGAGACAGACTAGGGAGTGTGTCCAGCTCCCCTAAGAAGGACAAAATTCTAACACCATTGATCAAGGACTCACACTCATAGTGGGTTTTGCCACCCTGTCATCTGTGACCAGGCTTGTTTCAGGCAGGACTGCCAGATCACAGGTGGACAAGGATTAGGATTGGCCTCTGACAGGAGCTGGAAGCACAGGGACAAAGGTTCCCACAGGGGTTCCATGGGATACTGGTTTGGGAGGGTGGGCTGTCCTCTGATCCCTCTGCCTAACAGTCTCTTCCCAGGACCATCTCCTCTATCTTGAACACATGTCAAGTACAATATCCAGAGGATTTTGTCCAGCCCCCTGTTTTTCCTAGCCTGAATATGCTGTTGGCATACCTGGGGCTCAATATGCCAGGCTCAGATTTGGATCACCATGCCCAGCTCTTGTTCTCACAGTTGCAACAGCTTGAGCCCATGGTGCCAAGGTCTGGGTAAGAGAAGGGCTGGGATGAAAGATGTGGGCCAGTGGAAGATACTGTGTGGACCACACTGAGTAGGCCTCTAAAGAGTGCAGCTGGGTCGAGAGGAGTGAGTAGTCTCAGATCCCTGTCCCCATGGTCTTTAGTCAGGGAGACCTCCCAGGTATTGCTTCCTGGACACAGACAATATTGAGTGATGGGAAAAGTTTCCTTTATTTCGAAGGGACACGGGAAGTCAATCATTGTGATGATACTTTCTCTTAATGGAGCTACAGCACTAGTTCCATAGCAAGATCCTGAACCACCTCAGGAAATTGGCCCAGCTCCCACTGGGTCACCTGCTGTATCTTCAGAGACAAAGCTGGCCCACCCCATCCCTGCTGCTGGATCTCACCCCTCAGCAAGAGCAGTGGGGCCACCTGCACTGCTGGGGCCAGTGTAGGTGGTAGTCAGGGCTCTAATTCACTCTCCTGAGATGGAAGAGTTGTCAGCCCCTTTTCCTGACCTGGAAGTCCAGGAGGGTCCTGCCCCTGCTCCTGGGGTTCCCAAGGGGCTCGAGCCAGCACCTGTCTCAGTGGAATAACAAGCCTTAGACCCCAAGCAGCATCTCATGCTGGCTGGAACAAGGCTGGATAGATTCCCCTTCCCCGTCCTTTCCTTCTTTGTAATTTTTGTGTTTTGTATATAGCTGTATAACGGCTTCATAGATTTTGGTCATATAAATAAAGTAGAAATTGTGATCACTTAAACGTTTACTCTGATCCTTTTCAATGTTATATCGATGTGCCTTTAAGTACAGTAAGAGTGTCGCACAACTATTTACTGGTAGAACATTTCCATCACAGAGAAACCTGGGCTACTGATCATTCACTGCTCATTCCCTCATGCCAGTCCCTGCAACCACTGGTCTTCTCTCTGTCTTTGGTACTTTACCTCGTGTGGGATTTTCATGTGCCCGGAATTCTACAATATGGCCTTTTCTGTCTTGCTACAGAATATAAGAATGTTACATATATTTTTTCAGTTTTTTTATAAAAAGAACACTTTATTACCAACAAATGTTCCTGAAAAAAAAAAAAAAAGCATCATGGAAAACTCCAAAATAAACTACTTTCATTATCTTGGTCAGTGTTCCCTTTCATAAAGGAACCCTGAATGGCAGAAACTGAGGAAATGTTTGGGTCCATTAAAAACCTTTAAATTCTTTCTTTATCAAGCATAGGCTATGTTTAATCCATTCTACAGGAATTTTTATAAAAAATATTAAAATCATATCAAATCATCCCATTTATTTCTAACGAGTCAGGTAATAATCAATTGTTCTTTAGGTTTTAGTCACACTGTGGTTATGTAGTAAAATAATGATTCAAATATGAAGAAAAGAAGACACTTTCCTTCTTCCAAGAAATAATATCACATAATGGATGGTGTCCCGATTCCATGATTTTCCCTCTGGGTTGTGTGTGTGTGTGTGGGTATGTCTGTGTGTCTGTGTGCGTGTCTGTGTATGTGTGTAATACTGGGTGGGAGGCAGGAAAAGTTGTAGCCTGGGCTCTTTTTCTACCTGAGGTCCCCACCGAGATAGGCACCGTTTCTGCTGTGCCCTTGGGCATTATTAATGACAGCACTCAAACCCCCATTGTGGAACAACTGAGCCATTTCCAATTATTTGACTCTCATCATTCAAGTGATAAGTATGTCTGTGCCATAAATCTCTGTTTCGTTCTGTCTGATTCCAATAAGTTTCACCACCTGAACACCTTTAGTTCAGGGACATTCCCCTTGTGCTGATGGCGTCAGAGGGGCATGACAACCCAGGGAGTGAGAGGTCCTATGGTAGAGGGACTCTGGGCTCCTGAAAGACCACATAAAGGAGATCAGCCTCCAATCTGAAGATCCACTCAGCACTGTCATATGAAGAAATCTATGGCAACATGCTACCATATTTGGGGGAGTTATTTGGTAAATTAGCATAAGGGAATATAACTAGAACATGTTGAAAACAGCAAGAAAACTTCGATAGTTATCAGCCTAGAACCTAGAGAAAATGACCAAAGAAGCACTTGGCTTCCTCAGTCAGTAGGGCATGAAGTACTTGATCTCAGGGTCATGAGTTTGAACCCCACATGGAACACAGAGTTGATGTAGGAAACAAAAGAAAATATCAGGACTTACACATAACCCAAATCAATTGGGTTTAGACAATAGAGTTGAATGGTGGTGTGCTGGTGGTGCCTTTGCCAATCAGGCAACCAGTTTTTCCCTTTAGGTTATCAGGGTCTAGAGGGCAGATGGACAAACGTGAACTGACAAGGTGAATGAAAAGATCATTTGCTCTAAAAGAAAAGAGCAAGGAAGTACAACTGGGTCCTGAGCTCATCCAGGTGAGGGGTCTGACAAGGTTGTGCTGAGGTGACAATGAGAATTCCTGTGGCAGGAAAAGAAGGAGAGAGCCCTGCACAAATCTGAGTGTATTCAAATGGCAGAGAGTACCATGGTGCAGAGGACAGGAAGCAGAATATTATGTTCTCAGAGTTGGGGTTAGAATAGAGGCCAGAGTGATTGGAGGAAGCTGAAGATGGGAGTAGAGAGGAAAGAGAGGAGGGCCATGGCCTGGGGCAGGTGGACACTACCATTACCCTGCTCCTCCTGCTGTGTGACCACATTGCCCCACACTCAGTGGCTTAACTAACAAACACTATCTCACATTCTCTGAGGAGTCTTTAAGTATAGGAATCCAGGAGTGCTTACCTAAGGGCTCCTGCCAGAGCCCCCTCAGTACTTCGGGGCTGTTGATAACATCAATGCAGGATCTGCTTCGCTGAGAATCTGAGCTCATATAGTGGTTTCGGCAGGATTCCATCTATCTCAAAAGGGGTGAGTTCTTTGGTCTGTTGTTGGCCCTCCTTGTTAGGTCCTGGGCCCATGTGTGTATTTTAAGGTTCAGCATAGGGGCTTGTACTCCAGGGTGAGGATCTGAGAGAGAACACAGGACAGAGACAGCATGGGGATGGGCAATGAGTTTTTAGAACTAAATCTCAGATGGGGCTTTTGGATCATGGGGCCATGTTCTGTGGAATGAAAGGAATCATTAAATCCAGACCACACTCCAACGGACAGGGTTACACAAAGATGATAAAACAGGATATGCAATTTCAGGGAACCACTGAGAGAAGGTGAAGACCACTGCATGGTTAGTGCCTTGCCCAGAATCACAGACTTGTAAGAAGGATGAACCAGGGATGAACCCAGCTCTTTGTGAGTGTCCTCAAATTTGGGGCTCTGGATGTACCTAGGACTCACTGGAGGACTCTGGGAAAAGTTGTGTTGACAGCAGGGACTACAGACCTGGAGATAGTTTCACTGTGAGGGAGGGCATTGATATCATAAGCAGGAGGCATTCCAGGAAGTCCTCGTCTGAGGGGAGCCCAGGTCATGGGAACCCACTGAGTTGACCCCTATCCACATCACACCCATTGGAAAGGATTTAATAGGTCTCAGCACAGGATATGAAGTCTTTAATGGTAAGGGTGGATTCTGAACATCAAGCGCCAAAGCTCCAATCCCTTATTTAGGGTTTTTTTTTTTGTTGTTGTTTTGTTTTGTTTTGTTTTGTTTTGTTTTGTTGGAAAATTAGAAAGCCTAAGGTCTTAGGAAACTATGGCCCACCCCTCTGTAGATGGGGCTGTCACCTTCTCGGACGCCAGAATATGAGCACTGATGAACAGATGTGTGCCCACAGGAGCGACTGTGCATGTTCTCTCTCTCTCTCTCTCTCTCTCTCTCTCACACACACACACACCATTAGGGAATGTAGGGTGGGATCTGATTAGTAGCAGACACAGAGAAATTGAGAAGAGGAGGAAAATGTGCTTCAAGGTATTTCCTACATGTGACGCCACTCCTCCAATATCATATATTATTCCACACATGCCTGTGGACATGTGGAAGAAGTCCATACTACAATCATCTGTATTGTGCATACAAGATTCAGACCACCCTGGACAGGCATAATGGCTTATCCAGGTTCACAAACAGGTAAGAGTGGAGATTTGTGTCTGAAGCCAGGAGGGGCCCTGGCTGCACTCAATCCTTCCTTGGGGGCCTGTGAAGATGTGTGTGTGTTGGTGTCACTGTGTACAGATGTGGCCTTACATGCAGAAAGGAGATGAGAAGAGAGCAGCCCTGAGCACTGTTTGTGAAGGTGATAATCCAGGGTAGAACTGGATAGGTGATCTCAGGCAGTGTAGTCAATTCCTTGACCACAGACCCCCATAGAATTTGGGACACTGCAACCAGGTGCACATTCTAGAGTAGTCAACTACCAGAGTTACTGGACTGGAGACATCTGATGCAAAAAGATGTACTCTTGCTTTTTGCCAACACAATGGATTTCAGGCTTCCAGAATCCTCAGGGGAATAGCTTTTTCACATGCTGCAAACATTGCCAACAACCTTGACCCCAATGCCTCAGGGCATTTAGTAGGAGGTTCCATTAGGCTTAACAAGAGCAGGGCTCTGTATGGATCCTGGAAATCTAACCTAGGGTTAGGATAAGGGCCTAGGGGCATGGCATGCCCGATCTGCTGACTCTGGGTCCAGTTGTCATCATTGCTGATTGGAGGACGGGACTAAGTTGTGTCAAACTCTGCATGAAAGTCTAGGATTGATTACAAAAGTGGGATAGCATCAGGGCTGTGCATGTTTCTCATAATCTGGGAGTTTTGTATGGCTCATAGGGTATGGTTTCCTTCTGGAGGGCAGGGAGAGGCCTGTGGTGTGAGTCCTGACTCTCCAAACTGAGAGGCTTGTGGGCCAGGACTCTGGGAAAAGACATCTGAAAATCCAAGTTAGGGTTTGGGCTAAGGCCTAGGGCATGGCAGGCCCTATCCGCAGATGCTGCTGCAACCTCCCCAGTATCTGAAGTTATGACGAGTGCCAGGATTTCACTCAGACTAGAATTTATGAACACTAGGGCCACCGTATGTGGAGGTGGCCTCCTGAAAACATGGAGGTTTCTCCTGCTCAAGGGGTTTTGTGCAGTTCCAAATAGCAAGATTTCATTATGGGGGACTGGTGGAATCCTGTCGTATGTCTTAGGGTCCCCCAAATGGAGGTATTCACGAGCAGAGCTCTGGATATGCATGCCTGAAAACCCAACCTAGGGTTAGCATTAGGGACTAGGGGCATGGAGGTCCAATCTGCTGACTCTCAGACCAACTACATGTGTATCTGACTTGAGGTCAGGGCTAAGGCTGAGGGTCAGAATGTGTATTAGTGTCCAGGGACAGGCTCCTTATATGGGGGTGGCCTCGTTAGCCATGCAGGTTTCTCCTAATCTGGGGATTTTGTGCAGCTCCATAAAGCACGGTTTCCTTCTGGAGGGCAGGAAGAGTCCTATGGTATGGTTCCGGATTTCTCTATTGGAGGGCTTGTAGGCCAGGACTCTTGGGATAGAAGTCTGAAAACCCAAGCTAGGGTTAAGTTTGGGGCCTAGGGCATGGCCATCCCAATCTGCAGAGGTTGAGGCAAGCTCCCTGGGATGTGAGTTTATTGCGAGTTTGGGGCGTTCACTCAGGCTGGAGTTTTTGTCCATCAGTTCTGCCAAATATAGGGGTAGCCTAATATGGCCTTGGAGGTTACTGAAGCCTTGGAGATTTTTAGCACCTCCAATTTGTAAGGATTTATTCTTCGAGACAGGAGGAGTCCTGTTTTATGACTCAGGGGTCACCCACACGGAGGGATTTGAGCCAAGGCTCTTGGCTTGGATTCCTGAAAACCCAAAGTCCTGGGTGCATGACATGCCCAATCAGCTGTCTCTGGAGGGAGCTACCTGGGGGACTAAGTTGTAAATGGAGCGCAGGGTGAGGGTCACAACGCACGTTTGTGTGCAGTGAGTCCTCAGAAAGAGGGTGTGGCCTCGGCCATGCTGGTGTCTCCAGCTCTCAGGGTTTTACACAGCTCCAAACAGCTAGAAATCCTTTTTGGAGGACAGGAGGAGTTCCGTTTTCTGGCTCAGGGATATCCCATATGGAGGGATTCGAGACCAGGCCACTGGGGCAGATGTATGAAAACACAATCTAGGGCAAGAATGAGGGCCCAGGGTCAGGGCAGGTCTGATCTCTGGGCTCTTGGGCTAGCTATGTGGGTGCCAGAGTGGAGGTCGGGGCTCAGGATGAATGACAGAATGTGTATTAGTGTCCAAGACTGGCTTCTGTAAATGGGAGTGGCCTCCAAGGTCATGCATGTTTCTCCTAATCGGGGGTTTTGTGCAGCTCCATAGGGCACACTTTCCTTCTGAAGGGCAGGAAGAGTCCTGTGGTTATAGGTCCTGAGCCCCAGTCTGGAAGGCTTATGGGCCAGGACTCTGAGGAAAGAAGTCTGAAAACCTGAGTTAGGGTTAGAGTTAGGGCCCAGGGCATGGCAGGCCCAATATGAAGATGCTGGTGTGAGCACCCCAGGATGTGAAGTTAGGGAAAGTGTCAGGCATTCGCTCAGAGTACAATTTGTGACCACTAGGGTTACTGTATGTTGAAGTGGCCTCCTGAGGACATGGAGGTTTCTGCCACTCTGGGGGTTTTGCATAGTTACAAATAGCAAGGTTTCATTCTGGAAGACAGTTGGAGTGCTGCTGTTTGGCTCTAGGGTACCCCACATGGAGGGATTCGAGAGAAGTCCTCTGGGCATGGATTCCTGAAAAATAAACCTAGGGTTAGGGTTAGGTCCTAGGGGCAAGGCAGGTCTAATCTGCTGCCTCTGGCGCCAGCTACCTGGGTGTCTGTCTTGAGGTAGGACTCAGGTTGAGGGACAGAATTATATTAATGTCCAGCATTGGCTTTCGTAAATGGGGGTGACTTGGTGTCTCATGAAGCTGTCTCATAATCTGGGGTTTTGTGCAGCACGTTTTCTGTCTGGAAGGCAGGCAGAGTCCTGTGTTTTGACTCCAGTGTTCCCTATCTGGAGGGCTTGTGGGCCTGGACTCTGAGGACAGAATTATGAAATCCCAAGCTAAGGCTAGGGTTAGAGCCTAGCACATGGCAGGCCCAATCTGCAGACGCTGAGGCAAGCTCCCTCGGATGTAAATTTAGGCCAAGTGTCAGGCGTTCCCCCAGGCTGAAGTTTGTGTCCATGTGTTCTGCCAAATATGGGGGAAGCCTCATGTGGCCATGGGAGTTACCACAGCCCTGCTGGTTTTGTGCAGCTCCAATTAGCAGGATTTATTTTACGGGACAGGAGGAGTCCTGTTTTATGGCTCAGGTGTCCACCATAAGGAAGGATTCACAAACAGGGTTCTGGGTATGGATGCTTGGCAACCCAACCTAGGGTTAGAATTAGGGCCTAGGGGCATGGCAGGTCCAATCTCCTGGCTCTGGGGCCAGCTGTCCCAGTGGATGATTGGAGAACTGGCCTCAGGTTGTGTTAGACTGTGAATTAGTGTCCACAGTGGTGTAAAAACCTGGGGTGGCATCAGGGGCCATGCACGTTTCTGTAATCTTGGGGTTTAGTGCAACTCCATAGGGCACAGTTTTCTTCTGGAGAGCAGGCCGAGTCATATGGTGTGGTTCTTGAGTTCTCTAAATTGAGGACTTGTGGGTCAGAAATCTTGGGACAGAAGTCTGAAAACCTAAACTAGGGTTAGGGTTGGGCCTAGGGCATGGTTGGCCCGGCCTGCAGATGCTGAGGCAAGCTCCATGGATTGTGAATTTAGGGTGAGTGTCAGGTGTTCACTCAGGCTGGACTTTGTGTCCATGAGTACTGCCAAATATGGGGGTGACCTCATGTGCCCATGGAGGTTACTACAGCCCTGGTGATTTTGTGCAGCTCCAATTAGCAAGGTTTTTTTCCTGCGGGACATGAGGAGTTCTGTATTATGGCTCAGGGGTCATCCATATGCAGGAATTTGAGCCAAGTCTCTGTGTATGGATTCCTGAAAACCAAATCTAGGGTTAGGATTAGGACCTGGGGCATGGCATGCCTGATCAGCTGTCTCTGGGGCGAGCTACCTCAGAGACCGAGTTATAAACACAGCTCAGGCTGAGGTTCACAAATAGGCTTGTGTCCAGTTAGTCCTCCAAAATTCGCGGTAGCCTAGGCCATGCCGATGTCTCTTACTCTGAGAATTTTACAGAGCTCCAAACCACAGGAATACCTTTAGGAAGGCAGGAGAAGTCCTGATTTCTGGTTCAGGATTCTCCCATATGGAGGGATTTGAAACCACTGGGGGCAGATATCTGAAAACACAGTTCGGGTTAGAATTGTGGACTAGGGGCAGGGTAGGTCTGATCTGGGGTCTCTTGGGCTAGCAACATGGGTGGAAAAATGGAGGTCCTGTCTCAGGATGAGTGACAGAATGTGTATTAGCATCCAGGGAGGGCTTCTTAAATGGGGGTGGCCTCAGAGTCCATGCTTGTTTCCCCTAATCTGGGGGTTTTGTACAGCGTCATAGGGCATGGCTTCCTTATGGAGGGCAGGGAGAGTCCTGTGTTATGGCTCCTGAGTCCCCAGTCTGGAAGGCTCATGAGCCAGGACTCTGGAGAAAGAAGTCTGAAAACCCAAGCTAGGGTTTGGGAAAGGTCCTAGAGCATGGCAGGCCGGATCCGCAGATGCTACGTTGAACTCCTCAGGATCTGAGCTTAGGGCAAATATCAGGCATTCACTCAGACTAAAATTTGTGACCACTAGGGCCACTGGAAGTTGAGGTGGCCTCCTGAGGGCATGGAGGTTTCTCCCACATTGGGGGTTTTGCGCAATGCTGAATAGCAAGGTTTCTTTCTTGAGTGGAGTCTTCTTGTATGGCTCTGGGGTACCCCAGTTGGAGGGATTCACGAGCAGGTCTCTGAGGATGCATGCCTTAAAAACACAACATACAGTTAGAGATCAGGCCTAGGGACATACCAGGTCCATTATGCCAACTCTGGCTTGTGGAAAAGGACTCTGAGGATGGAAGTCTGAAAACCCAAGCCAGGTCTAGGGTTTTGGCCTAGGATATCGCAGGCCCAATGTACAGACGCTGAGGCAAGCTCCCCAAGAATTGAGGTTAAGGCGAGTGTCAGGAGGTCGCTCAGGCTGGAATTTGTATCCATGTGATCCGCCAAATGTGGGGGTGGCCTCACAGGGCCATGGAGTTTGCTCGTGCTCTGGGGTTTTTGCACAATTCCAAATAGTTTGGTCTATTCTGGGGGATAGGTGGTATCCTGTTTTATGGCTCGTGGGTCCCCCATATGGAGGGATTGGAGAGCAGGATTCTGAGTATGGATACCTGAAGACCCAACCTATGTTTAAAGTTAGTCCCTAGTGCTATGGCAAGCCTTAGATCCTGGCTCTGGGCCGAGCTACCCATGGGGCTGTGTGGAAAATGGGGCTCAGGCTAAGGGTCACAATGGGTGTTTGTATCCTGCACATCCTGTAAAATTGGGCATGGCCTCAGTATCAATGCAGCTTGCTTCCAAATCGGAGGGTTATGCAGAGCTGCAAAAAGCAAGGATACCTTCTGGGGGGCAGGTATTCAGAGCAGAAGTTTTGTTCTGTTTCTCAGCACTCTACAGTGTGGTGTGGATGCCTGTTAACCCAACCCAGGTTTAGCATATGGGCCTAGGGGCATGGCAGGTCCAATCTCCTGGCTTTCGGGTCAGATGTCTCTGTGGCTGCTTGGAGGACGGGACTCAGGTGTGTCACACTGCACAGTAGCAACCAGGGTGACATACGCAAGTGGGTGACATTGGGGGTTGTGCATGTTTCCAATAATCTAGGTGTTTGGGGCAGCTCCGTAGGGCATGGTTTCAATCTGGAGGGCAGGGAGAGTCCTGCTGTGGCTGTGGAGTCCCCAGTCTGGAGGACTTGTGTTTCAGGACTCTGAGGATGGAAGTTTGAACCCAAGCAAGGTTTATGGTTAGTGTCTAGGGCATGGACACCGATCTGCAGATGCTGAGGCAAGGTCCTGGATTCTGAAGTTAGGGCGAATGTCAGGTATTCGTCCATACTCGAACTTGGGTTCACTAGGGCCATCATATGTGTGGGGGGCCTACTGGGGCCATGGAGTTTTCTTCTGCTCTGGGAGATTTGCAAAGCCCTAAATAATATGGTTTCATTCTGGGGGACAGGTGGAGTCCTGTGTATGGCCCTAGGGTCGCCCATATGGAGTGATTTGAGAGCAGGGCACTGGGTATGTATGCCGGAACACTCAAACTAGGGTTTGTGGTAGGGCCTGGGGGCATGCAAAGTCCAAATTATTCCCACTGGCGCCAGCTACTTGGTGGCTGACTAGAGATCAGTGCTCTGGTTGAGGGCAGAATGTGCATTAGTGTCCAAGGCCGGCTTCTGTCAATGGGGTGGCCTCGGGTTTTCATGCAACTTTCTCATAATAGAGGGGTCACCTGCAACTTAATAAGGCACATTTTCCATCTGGAGGGCAGGCACAGTCCTGTGGTATGGCTCAGTGTTCCCTATCTGGAGGGCTTGTGGGCCAGGACGTTGAGGATGGAAGTCTGAGAACCCAAGTTAGGACTAAGGTTAGAGCCTAGGAATGGAAGGCGAGAATCAGGATGTCGCACAGGCTGGCATTTGTGTCCACGCGTTCTGTGACTCATAGGTGGGCTCATGGTGGCATGGAGATTCCTCTCTGGGGATTTCACAGTTCCAAATAGCTTTGTTTACCTGGGCTGCAGGTTGTGTCCTGTTTGATGGCTCAAGGGTCCCCTATATGGAAAGATTCGATAGCAGGGCTTTACCTATGGATGCCTGGAAACCCCACCTAGTGTTACCATTGCAACCTAGGAGCATGGCAGGTTCGATCTTGTGGCTCTGGGTCCAACTACCCAGGGGGCTGAGATGAAATGGAGTTTCATGCTGATGGGTCAAAATGCGGTCCCTGAGGTGGGAACACAATCTAGGTTGTGTTTTCAGACTTCCAACCTCAGACTCTTGGCCCACAGGCCTCCAGATTGGGAATTCTGGAACCACAACGCAGCACTATGCCTGTCCACCAGAAAGAAAAAGTGCCCTATGTGGCTACCCCAAAACTCCAAAGGAGGATCCACCTTCATGGCACTCTAGGGCACCCCAAATTCTTAGGCCACCCTTTGCACTAATGCTCTATCTGACACAGCCTGAGTCTCAACCTCCTATCAACTTCCAGATAGCTGGCCGCCTAATGGAGGGGTTGCCTCATGAGGCCATGGAGGTTTTCCCAATCTGGGTGTTGTGAGCTGTTCCAAACAGCAATGTTTCTTTCTGTGGAACAGAGGGATTCCTGTTTGATAGCTCAAGAGTGCCCCATATGGAATGATTCAAGAGCAGGGCTCTAGGTATGGATGCCTGGAAACCCCACCTCACATTCCCATTGGCGCCTAGGAGCAAGGCAGGTTTGATCTGCTGGCTCTGGGGCAAGCTACCCAGGGGGCTGAGTTGAAATGGGGTCTCATGCTGACGGATCACAATATGGGTTTGTGTTGAGGGAGACCTTGGATTTGGCAGTGGCTCAGGGGCCAGGGATGATTCTCCTACCCTGAGTGTTTTTCACAGCTCCAAATAGGAAGGTTCCATTTGGGGACATAAGGTGTTCTGTTTCGTGCCTCAGGGACCCCCATATGTTGGTATTCGAGACCACGCCTCTGGGGACAGATTACTGAAAACCTAAGCTGGGGTTCATATTAGGGCCTAGGGGCATGTCAGGTTCATTCTTCTGTCTCCGGTGCCATCTGCCTGGGAGTCTGACTGGAGGCCGGTACACAGGTTGTGTCAGACTATGAATTTTGTTCAGGGCGCCCTATGAAACTGTGTTGGTGTCAGGGCCCAGCAGTTTCTCCCAATATTGAAGTTTCTTGAAGCTTTAAAGGCCCAGCTTCCTCCTAAAGGGCAGACACAGTCCTGTGGTGTGGCTATGGATTACCCAGGCTGTCATGTTTTTGGGGCAGAACTCTGGGGACAGAAGTCTGAAAACATCCATTAGGGTTAGGATTAGGGCTGAGGTTATGGCAGGCCTGATCTGCGGACCCTGAGGAGAACTTTTTTTGATTTGTAATTAGGGCTCTGGTGAGGCGGAAACTCAGGCTTTTGCCCCTGGTTTTGTGTCAAGGATGGCTGCGGAATGTAGGGGTGGCCTCATGGGGACATAGAAGATTCTCCAGCTTTGGGGGTTTTGCACAGCTCCAAATAGCACGGTGTCATTGTGGAGGAAAGGAGGAATCTTGTTCTCTGATTCAGGGATCCCCATAAGAAGGGATTCGAGAACAGGGCTTTGTGTATGGGTGCCTGGATACCCAACCTTGTGTTAGGATTTGGGCCTAGGGTCACAGCAGGGCTCATAAGCTGGATCTATGTCAAGCTACGGAGGGGGCTTAGGCTCAGGCTGAGGGTCACAAAGCGGGTTTGTACCCAGGACGGCCCTCAAGTATGGGCAGGGCCTCATGATGCAGACAGGTTTCTCCTACTCTGAGGGTTTCACATACATCCCAATCACAAGATATCCTGCTGTGGGGCAGGAGAACATCTATTTTGTGCATCATGTTCGCCCATATGCAGGGATTTGAGCACAGGCCTCTGGAGACACATGCCTAGAAACACATGGGTAGAGATGATGGCCTACGGGCATGGCAGGTCCAATCATGTGGATTGGCGGTCACTTGGTGGCTGACAGGAGGCTGGGGATCAGGCTGAGGCAGACAGAACATTAGATCACAGGGCTGCCTATGGAATTGCAGGGCCATCGAGGGCCCTGCAGGCTGATCCTTATTTGGGGTTTTTGTGCAGTCCCATAGGCCACTTTTGTCCTCTGAAAGCAGGCAGAGTGCTGTGTTGGGGCTCCAGAATTCCCAATCTGGAGGGCTTCTGCACCAGGACTCTGGGGACGGAAGACTGAAAACACATACTAGGGTTAGGGTTAGGGCCTAGGGCATGGCAGGCCCAATATGCAGAGGCTGAGGCGAGATTACTGGTATCTGAAATAAGGGCGAATGTCAGACATCTGCTTAGGCTGGATTTTGTGTCCATGAGTGTTGCCTGACGTATGGCTGGCCTTCAGGTCATGGAGTTTTCCCCTATCTGGGCATAGCTGCAAACAGCAAGGTTTCTTCTTCAGGACAGGGGGAGTGCTTTCTGATGGCTCAAGGGACCCCGTATGGAAAGATTTGAGAGTGGGCTCTATGTATGGAGCCCTGAAAACCCCACCTAGGGTTTCCATTGGAGATGAGGGACATGGTAGTTCCTATCCACTGGCTCTAGGCCAATCTACCCTGTGTGCTGAGTTGAAAACGAGTCTCCTGCTGAGGGTCACAATGCGGGTTTTTGTCCAGGGTGACCTTTGAAAGTGGCGGTGGCATCAGGGGCCATTCTACTACGCTGAAGGTTTGACACAGCTCCAAATAGAAATATTTCCTTGTGGGGACCAGAGGTGATGTGTTCTGTGGCTCAGAGATCCCCCAAATTTTGGTATCTGAGACAAGCTCTCTGGGGACAGATGCCTGTATACCAAAGCTAGTGTACAGATTAGGGCCTAATGGCATTTCAGGTTCAATCTTCTCTCTCTGGGGCCATCTACCTAGGTGTCTGACAGGAGGTCGGTGCTCAGGGTGTGCCAGACTGTGCATTGTTATCCAGGGCATCCTACGTAATTGGGCTGGCCTCAGGGGCCTTGCAGTTTTCTCCTATTTTGAGGTTTCTTGAAGCTCTAAAGGGCACAAATTCCTTCTGGAGGGCAGGCATAGTCCGGTGGTGTGGCTATAGAATACCCAGGCTGGAAGGGTTTGTGAGGCAGGACTCTGGGAACAGAAGTCTGAAAACACGAACTAGCGTTAGGATTAGGGTCGATGGTATGACAGGCCCGATCTGCAGTCCCTGAGGCAAGGTCCTCGGGATCTGAAATGAGGGTGACTGTGGGGCGGAAGCTCAGGCTTTTGCTTCTGGTTTCTGTGTCTATGATGGCGGTGGAATGTAAGGGTGGGCTCATGGGGCCATGGAAGTTTCTCCCTCTTTGCGGGTTTTGCAAAGCACCAAATACCATGGTGTCATTGTGGGGAAAAGGAGAAATCCTGTTTTCTTATTCAGAGGACCCCATAAGGAGAGATTCTAGAGCAGGGCTCTGTGTATGGGTGCCTGGCAACACAACCTTGGATTAGGATTAGGGCCTAGGGTCATGGCAGGCCTCAGATGATGTCTCTAGGCCAAGCTACCAAGGGGTCTTCATTGAAAATGTAGCTCAGGCCGAGGGTCACAATGTCGGCTTGAGCCCAGGGCAGCCCCCAGTAGTGGTCAGGGCCTCATGGGCCATGCAGGTTTCTCCTACTCTGAGAGTTTTACACACATCCCAATAGCAATGCATCCTGCTGGGGGGCAGGTGGACTTCTATTTTGTGGATCATGTTCCTCCACATGCTGGGTTTTGTGAATAGGCCTCTGGGGACAGATGCCTGTAAATCCAGGTTTGGTAGAGATGATGACTTAGGGGCATGGCAGTTACGATCTCATGGATAGGTGGCCAGCTACCTGGGTGGCTGACAGGAGGCTGGGGATCAGTGTGGGGCAGACAGAACATTAGTTCACAGGGTGGCCTATGAAATTTCAGTGCCCTCTAGAGCTGAACAGTTTGATTCTCATTTGGGGTTTTTGTGCAGTCCCATAGGATACCTTGTCTTCCTAAAGTCAGGCAGAGTGCTGTATTGGGGCTCCAGAATTCCCGATCTGGAGGGCTTCTGCACCAGGACTCTGGGGACGGAAGATTGAAAACACAAGCTAGGGTTAGGGTTAGGGCCTAGGGCACGGCAGGCCCAATCTGCAGATGCTGAAGTGAGATCACCACCATCTGAAATAAGGGCGAGTATCAGACATCTTCTCAGGTTGGTGTTTTTGTCCATGAGGACTGCCTGATGTAGCCATGTCCTAATGAGGCCATTGAGGTTTTCACAATCTGGGGGTTGGGCACAGCTCCAAAAAGCAAGGTTTCCTTCTTCAGGACAGGGTGAGTGCTCTTTGTTGGCTCAAAGGTCCCATGTATGGAAATATTCGATAGCAGCCCTTACATATGGATGCCTGAAAACCACAGGTAGGTTTTTCCATTGGAACCAAGGGACATGGCAGGTCCCATCTGCTGGGTATGTGGCAAGCTGTCTGGGGGGCTGACGGGAGGTCTCAGCTCAGGCTGTATCAAACAGAGCATTAGAGCACAGGGTGGCCTATGAAATTGGGTGCTGTTGAGGGCCATACAGATTGATCCTCATTTGGGGTTTTTGGACAACCCCATAGGGCACTCTTTCCTTCTGGTGGGCAGGCAGAGTACTGCGTGGTGGCTCCAGAATTCCCAGTCTGGAGGGCTTGTGGGCCAGGAGTGTGAGGACCGAAGACTGAAAACACAAGCTAGGGTTAGCTTTGGGGCCTAGGGCACAGCAGGCACAATCTGCAGAGGCTGAGTTGGGATCTCCAGCATCTGAAGTAAAGGCGAGTGTCAGACGTTCGCTCAGGCTAGAGTTTGTGTCCATGATGATAGCATAGTGGAGCAGCAGCCTCATGAGGCCATGGAGGTTTTCCCACTCTGGGGGTTGTGAGGTGTAAGGTTTCCTTCTTCAGGACAGGGGGTGTCCCGTTTGATGGCTCTAGGCTCCCCTATACAGAAAGATCTGAGAGCAGGTCTCTATGTATGGATACCTGTAGACACCACCTCCTGTTCCCATTGGCGCCTAGGAACAAGGTGGCTTTGATTGCTGCCTCTGGGGAGAGCTACTAAGGGGGCTGAGTTGAAATGGAGTCTCATGATGATGGGACACAGTACTGGTTTGTGTCCAGGGAGACCTTGGAATGTCACAGTAGCTCAGGGACCATGCAGGATTCTCTAGCCCTAAGGATTGGACAAAGCTCCAAATAGCAAGGTTCCCTTCTAGGGATGGGAGGTGTTCTGATTTGTTGCTCAGGGAACCCCATATGTTGGACTAGATACCAGGCTTGTGGGGACTGATGACTGAAAACCTAAGCTGGGGTTCATTTAGGGCCTAGGGGCATGTCATTTTGATATTCTGTTCTGGGCCATCTACATGGGTGTCTGGCTGGAGGTCCATGCAAAGGGTGTGTCAGACTGCGCATTTTTCTTCAGCACAGCCTAGGAAATTGGGGTGGCCTCGGGGGGCCTTGCAGGTTTCATAATCTGGAGGATTTGGGCAACTGTAAAGGGCACTGTTTCCTTCAGGGGGACAGGAACACTCCTGCCTGTGGCTCTGGGGGCCCCAACCTGGAGGGTCTGTGGGCCAGGTCTCTGGGGACAAAAGTTTTGAAAACACACACTCGGGTTAGAGTTAGGGCCGAGGGAATGGCAGGCCAGAACAGCAGACACAGAGGCAGCTCCTTGCGATCTGAATTTAGGGCAAGTGTGAGGCGGTAGCTCAGGCTTTTGTCTCTGGATTTTGTGTCTAGGTTGGCCACGGAATATAAGGGTGGCCTCATGGGGTCATGGAAGATTCTCTCTCCCTGGGATTTTCCTCGGCTCCCAATAGTTTAGCATCATTCTGGGGGAAAGGAGGATTCCTGGTTTCTGCCTCAGTGTTTTCCAAAAAAAGAGATTCCAGAGCAGAGCCCTGGGTACGGGCAACTAGAAAACCCAAACTCTGGTTAGGTTTGGGGCCTAAGGGTATGGCAAACCCCATATAAGGCTCTTGGTACAGCCGCTGAGAGGCTTTACTTGAACACGGGGCTCACGCTGAGGGTCCCAATGCGTGTTTGTGCCCAAGGCAGCCCTCAAGCATGGGCGTGGCCTCATGAGACATGCAGGTTTCTCCTATCCTGAAGGTTTGACACCATGCCAACAGAAAGATTTCCTGCCATGGGAAGGAGGAGTTATGATTTATTCAGGTTCCCCCCTGTGCAGGGTATGGAGATAAGGTCTAGGTTCAGATGCCTGAAACCCCAGGTTGGGAAGAGATGACGGCCTAAGGCCATGGTGTGTCCAAGGTGCTGGGTGTGAGACCAGCTGTCTGGGAGTCTGTCTGGAGGTCTGGGCTCAGGCTGTGTCACACAGAGCATTAGTGCCCAGGGCAGCCTATGAAATTGGGGTGCAGTCGATGGCTGTTCAAGTTGATCCTCATTTGGGGTTTCTGGGCAGCCCCGTAGGGCAATGTGGTTATTCTGGTGCACAGGAAGAATGCTTCATTTTGGCTCTGGAATTCCCAATCTGGAGAGCTTGTGGGCCAGGAGTGTGAGGACGGAAGTCTGAAAACACAAGCTAGGGTTAGGTTTCTGGCTGAGGGCACGGCAGGCCCTCTCTGCAGAGGCTGAATGGAGATTTCCTGCATCCGAAGTCAGGGCGAGCATCAGACTTTGGCTCAGGCTGGAGTTTGTGTCCATGATGGCCCTTTCATGAAGGGGTGGCTCATGAGGCCATGGAAGATTTCCCCGCTCCAAAGAGCAAGCTTCCCTGGGTGGAGATGTTTGGTGCCTCAGGAACCATCCATATGCTGGTATTTGAAACCAGGCCTCAGAGGAGAGATGCCTGGAAACCAAAGCTAGGGTTCCAATTTGGGCCTAGGGGCCTGTTTCAATCTTCTGTCTCTAGACACATCTGTCTGTGTGTCTGAGTGGAGGCAGTTGTTCAGCTTGTGTCAGAATTCCCCTGTTTGTCCAGGGCAGCCTACATGACTGGGATGGCCTCGGAGTCCTTGGAGGTTTCTCCTAAGCTATAGGGTTGTGACCAATGGAATGGGCACAGTTTGCTTGGAGAGGGCAGGCACACTCCTGCAGAGTGGCTCCAGAGGCCCCAGACTGTAGGGTGTGTGGGCCAGGGCTGTGGGGACAGAAGTCTGAAAACACAAACTAGGCTTAGGTTTGGGGCCGAGGGTGTGGCAGGCCTGATCTACAGACCCTGAGGGGAGCTCCTCAGGATATGAAAGAAGGGTGAGTGGGAGGCTGTCACTCAGGCTTTTGTCTCTGGATTTTGTGTCAAGGATGGCCATGGAATGGAAGGGTGGCCTCATGAGCCATGGACGAGTCTACCTCTCTGGGGATTTGGCCCGGCTCCCAAGACATTGGGATCATTCTGTGAGAAGGGAGGTGTCCTGTTTACTGCCTCAGGTGTCCCTCCAAAATAGGGAATCCAGATCAGAGCCCTGGGTAAGGGCAACTGGCAAACCCGACCTCTGGTTAGGATTGGGGGCCTAGGGGCATGGCAAGCCCCATAATCAGGCTCTTGGTCCAGCCACTGAGAGGCCTTCCTTGAAAACGGGGTTCACACGAGGGTACCAATGTGTGTTTGTGCCCACGGCGGCCCTCAAGCATGGGCGTGGCCTCATGGGACATGCAGATTTCTCCTACCTTGAAAGTTTGACACCATGGCAACAGCAAGGTTTCCTGGTATGCGGAAGGAGGAGTTCTGATTTGTGCATCAGGTTCCCCCCTCTGCAGGGATTGGAGATAAGGTCTAGGTTCAGGTGGCTGAAAACTGAGGTAGGGAAGAGATGACAGCCCAAGGACATGGCGGGTCCCATGGACTGGGTGTGCGGCCAACTGTCTTGGTGTCTGTTGGGAGGTCTGGTCTCAGGTTGTGTCAGACAGAGCATTAGTGCCCAGGGAAGCCTATGAAATTGAGGTAAATTCGAGGGCCATCCAGGTTGATCCTCATTTGTGGTTTCTGGGCAGCCCCATAGGGCAATGTTTTTCTTCAGGTAGGCAGGCAGAGTGCTGAGTTGTAGCTCTGGAATTGCCAATCTGGAGTGCTTGTGGGCCAGGAGTGTGAGGACGGAAGTCTGAAAACACAAGCTAGGGTTAGGTTTCGGGCCGAGGACACGGCAGGGCTACTTTGCAGAGGCTGAATCGAGATCTCCTGTGTCTGGTGTCAGGGCGAGTATCAGATATTAGCTTAGGCTGGAGTTTGTATCCATCATGGCCCCTTATTGAAGGGGGCGCCTCATGAGGCCCTGGAGGTTTTCCCACGCTGGGGTTTTGAGCTGTTTCAAACTGCAAAGTTTCTTTCTGCATGACACTTGACTCATTTTGGATGGTTCCTGGATGCCCCATCTGGACAGACTCGAGAGCAGTGTTCTTAGGACGGATGTCTTGCATTCCCACTGGCTCCTAGCAACAAGGCAGGTTCGATCTGCTGGCTCTGGGGCGAGCTACCCAGGGGGCTGAGTTGAAATGGTCTCTCCTGAGGATGGGTCATAATGTGGGTTTGTGTCCATGGAGATCTTGGAATGTGGCTGTTGCTCTGGGGCCATGAGGATTCTCCTACCCTGAACGTTTGACACAGCTCTCAAGAGCAAGCTTTCCTTCTGAGGACAGGAGGGGTTCTGTTGTGTGGCTCAGGGACCATATGTTGGACAATATGTTGGTATTCCAGAACAGACCTCTGGGACAGAAGCCTGAAAAACTAAGCTAGATATTCCAATGATCCTAGGGACATGTCCAGTTCAATCTTCTGACTCAGGCCATTGACCTGGGTGTCTGCCTGGAGGTAGGTGCCTAGTGTAAGGGCCTACTTAAATAGAGGGAACCATTTTGTTGCAGTAAACTTAGATTGACCCTATGCAGTAAACTTAGATTGACCCTGCCCCTCCCAGAGGAACTTACTTGCAAAGCCTAGATACAAGGGCGGGTCAGGCCAGGTGAAGATATCCAATCAGTGGGGGCACACATATATCTACTAGGGTAAATTAAAATTCAATTGGCTGCCCGTGTGTAACCTAGCAGTTTTTTTGCGTGTGTGGCAGATCTAGCATGACTGTGCAGTTTTCTCTGTGTATTGCAATCTCATTGGCTACCTGTGTATAGCCCGGCTAAATGTGCCTCTATAAAGGTTAGTTTGTGAGGGTACTGGGAGTAGTAGGAGTAGCAGGAGGAGTTAGTCAGGGAGAGCCGTTAGTCAGGGAGAGCCGTTAGGATAGCCGTCGTAGGGTAGTCCTCGGAGCGTCGTCATGGTCGGGGAGAGCTTCGTGGTCATCTTCCCGTTCGTCATACTCATCAGCAGTGGTGCCATGACGAACAGCCTCACCGCCAGCAGTCTCGCCACTGTGAGCGGCCTCACCACTATGGAGCTGTGGCCCGGCCACCTAGAGCCTCCCCGAGCCAGGGCCCCGATGCCAGCGGCTCCGCTGCCCTGACGCCAGTGGCCTCATTGAGGCGGCCTTGCCAGAGCAGCCTTGTCAGGGGAGCGGCCTCGCCAGAGCAGCAGCCCCATCTGGGGAGCAGCCTGGATAGAGCAGCGGCCCCTTCCGGGGAGCGGCCTTGCCAGAACAGCCTCCTTCTGGGCAATGGCCTCATCTGGGGAGTGGCCTCGTCAGAGAGTGGCCTTGTCCAGAGCAGACTTGTCTGGAGAGACCTTCTTGGGATCCGCCTTGTCAGGGTCGTCATCATCATCTCTTCGTAAGAGATGGCCCCAACCAGTTTGATTCTTGATGCTTGGTGCGAAATAAAGCTTTGCTTGACCTTCGCTTTGTATCAGTCTCGCTCCTTTGATCACAGACCCTAATACCGAGGGTGTGTCAGACTGTGCATTTTTGTCCACAGCAGCCTAGGAAATTGGAATGGGATCAGGGGACTTGCAGGTTTCTTCTCATCTGGAGGTTTTGCACAACTGTTATGGGCAGAGTTTCCTTGGGACGGGCAGGCCTAGTCCTCCAGTGTGGCTCCAGAGGCCCCATCCTGGAGGGCTTGAAGGCCAGGGCTTTGGGGACAGAATTCTGCAAACACAACTTGGGTTAAGGTTTGGGGTGTGGTGACGGCAGGCCTGATCTGCAGACCCTGAGAACAGCTCCTCGGGATTTGAAATTTGGGTGGATTGGAGGTAGTAGCACAGGTTTCCTATCTGTATTGTGTGTCTAGGATGGCCACGGGATGTTGGGGTGGGCTCAGGGGGCCATGGAAGATTCTTCCTCTCTTGGGATTCTGCCTGGCTCCCAAGGTTTTGCTGTCTTTCTGGGGGAAGGGATTAGTGCTGTTTTCTGTCTCCGGGGTCCCACCCAAACAGGGATCCCAGAGATTGGTTCTGGTTCCAGGCACCCGGTGAACCCTACAGAGGGTTAGGATTTGGGCCTCGGGCATGACAGTCCCCGTGTGGGGGTCCTGGTCCAGCTCCCGAGGGGGTTGTTTGAAAGTGGGGTCTAGCTGAGGATCACAATGCCTCTTTGTGCCCAGGGCGGCCCTCAAGTGGGCATGGTCTCATGGGCCATGCAGCTGGCTCATACTCTGAGGTTTTGACACTCATCCCAACAGCCAGGTTTGCTGCCATGGGGAAGGAGGGGTACACTTTTGTGCTTCAGTTTCCCCCATAGGCAAGGATTTGAGATAAGATCTTGGGACAGATGCCTGAATACCCAGGTTCCATAGAGATGATGGCCTCTGGCCACGGCAGGTCCCACGTGCAGGATATCGGGCCTGTTAGATGGGTGGCTGACAAGAGGTCAGGGCTCAGGCCGTGTCAGACAGAGCATTAGTGCACAGGGTGTCCTAGGACATTGCGGTGCTGTCGAGGGCCATGAAGCTTGATCCTCATCTGTGGTTTCTGTTTAGACCCATAGGGCCCTTCTTTCTGGTGGGCAGGCAGAAGGCTGCTTTGTGGCTGCAGAATTCCCAATCTGGAGGGCGTGCAGACCAAGAGTGTGAGGACTGAATTCTGAAAACACAAGCTACGGTTAAGTTCAGTGCTGATCGCATGGCAGTTCCAATGTACAGCGGCTGATTCGAGATCTCCAGCCCCTGAGTATGGGCGAGTGTGAAATGTCCGCTCACGCTGGATTTTGTGTCCATGATGACCAAAGAATGGAGGTGTGGCCTCATGAGGCCAGGAGGTTTTCCCATGGTGGGGCTTGTGAGCTCGTCCAAACAGCAAGGTGTCCTTCTGCAGAATAGGGAGAGTCTGGTTAGATGGCTCCAGGGTCCCCCATATGCAAAGATTAGATACCAGAGCTCACCACATGGATGCCTGGAAAGCCCACCTCATGTTTACAGTGTAGCTGAGGAACATGGCAGGTTCAATCTGCTGGCTCTCGGGCGACATGCCCAGGGGCCTGAGTTGACAGGGAGTCTCATGCTTATTTAACACCTTCTTTAACCACTAGCCTTTGGAAGGGCTTCTTGGCTCCTTCCATAGTTCTGCTAGAGTGGGCGTTACAGGCCATCAATATAGGCTGTTCATTTTCCTCTGAATAAAGAGAGTTGGTCAACACGGCTATCCCCATTACCATGGCATGTAGAGTTAACTAATTATGACAAGGAGTGCTGTCCAGGGCTCGCTCTTAAGGGTGAGCTATAATGCAGAATGTCACTGTCTTTGAAGCCTTTGCAAAGGTGTTTAAGGTAAAATCAGGTAGACAGAGCCCTAATCCTTATGACTGGTGTTTCAGAACACTAGGAGAGAGGACACAGACAGCACAATACATCCATGCCCTAGTATTTTCCCTTGAAAAGTGACTTCCTTCCGTTATTTCTCACAGACCCATAGGGAAAAGAAACGAAAAAAAGGTCTCTTTAACCCATATGATGACAAACTTCACAGAGATCTAATGATCCCCAAGAAGCATCACTGTTTTTTGAGATCTTTAGAAGTTGCAGTGCAAATAGGAACATTTTGCTCTCTCAAGAGAAATTTTGGCTTAAAGGATGGTATACCAAACGTCATTTTCTATTCTCTTTGTATAGAAATGAGAAGTGGGAAATAAACATAGAAGACAAGCTGAGTTCATGATCAGGCTAACAGGGCTCTCATTCTGTCCTTCAGGGGTTTCGACCTAAAGTCGGACTCAAAGGTCATGGAGAGGGACTACTGCTTCAGTGAAACTTGCTTCTGTGATGAGGTCAGAGCAACCACTCCTCCCCCAACCATGCCTAATCACTACACTTGGCTGGAGTAGGCATGGGTCAGCCAAAAGGATAACAAGCCCTCCCAAACCACTGTAGCCACCTGGGTATTTAACCAAGGCAGTTTGCAAAGCGGGTTGAAGTCACCTTCTCTATGGCTGAATTTGAAGTCTTTGGTCATGACTGTCACCACCAGCCCTCTGGACTCCTGAGAAGGGCAAGAATCCACAATTCCATCTCACTGACCACAGGTCAGGAAAGAGGTAGGACTACAACCCAGTCTAAAGTGAGGAACTCCATGCCCTGCACATGGACATGATCATCCCACCTAATCAGGGTGCTTCAGACCAGGAAAAGGGCCACCCAAGGAATGCTCACAGTGAACAACCACAGCCATGCAAAAGACACATCTGGGGTCTTAAAGAACAAGGACACTCGTTCCTCTAGCATCTTCAGAAATCATGCCAAAAAGGCCTCCCAATCTTCAAAGCTGACCAAGCACCAAAGGCAAGATGGACTCATCTGTTTGGAACCCACAGGAGCAAGTGCGGAGCATGTTGGAAGAGACCCATTGTCCAAGTGAACCCATCTGAAAGGCCTTCATGCCAGTTTCAGGAAGACCACGTGTATCTACAAAATGAAGTATTGAAGAGGATTTGACTCTCTAAGAAGAGCATTTTCACAGGGCGGTGCAGCTTCCCTCTGAGGAACTGAATGGAGATGTTGCAGCACAAGCCTGCCTTCACTCTTTCATTTCCATCCACCACATATTTTCTTGCGATAACAAAATACTACCTGTTGCGGATGATGGGCATGTTCTAATGGAGCCAGGAGAGGATGAAAAATATGAGAACAAAGGGTCATTGCCGGAGAACAGACAAATGCTATGGGTTGGTGATGAGATGCAGGAAGATGATGAAGAGAACAAACAAGGGAGCTCAGAGAGAAGGTCTGACATTTTAGGATGGTTAGAGGCGATCTGTACCAGGCTACTTTCCATAGGGACATATGTCAAGATTAAATAAACCATCCTCTCGCCCCAGTAAATATTTGTAAACCGTTTTTCCTCCCCAAAGGATGTGCATGCCTGTATTTAACAGAAAGAGACAGAGAGATCACAATTGGGGGGGGGATGGGGGAGGGAGAAGCAGACTTTCTCCTGAGCAGGGAACCTGAGATGGGAGATGATCCAATGTCCCTGGGATCATGTACTGAGCTGAAGGCGGCCCCTGAACTGCTGGAGACACCCAGGTACCAAATCTTTGTCTTCTTAATACCTCAGAGTTCTAAACAAGAAACACTGCTCTGTCACTGTTCAGAAATGCAGATGATATGGATTTTGGCTTGGGATGGTGTTGCTTGATCTATCTGACCTGCTTCTAGAGCTAGCATAGCTTGTCACCTTGAAGTCAGTGACTTGGCTAAAGACACAATATTCTCCCAAGCATATATGGGTAAATAGAATTCCTCCATTGCTAGGTTTTGCAGGGTGAATGACACTATGTCTTGTGTTGCTCTGCTTCTGTTGATTGTGAATGGAGTTCTCTGAGCCTCTGAATATGGATCTCTGTTTCTGCCCCCAGATGAGGGAAGTTTTAGCTAAGATTTCTCAAAGCAATGTTCAGTTCTCTTTTTTCTCTTCTAGGTCTCCTACAATACGCACCTTTTTACATTCGTTGGATTCAATGATTTCCCTAAGTCCATTTTCATGTGCCATCATGCTTCCTTTTCTCTTTTGCTTTGCTTCCTTATTTTCCAGTATTTTGTCTTCCAGGTAACTAATTTGATCATCTGGTTCTGCCAGATTTCTGTACTTTGCATCCAGTCTGCTAGCGATCTTTTCATCAGGGATTGCTTATTTTATTCTTTATCACTTTTATCACTGTGGTTCGAGACTTACTGGTTTCTTCTAGGTTTTTCTGCTGTACACTTGAGTAATCTGCCTGCTGTGTTAAATCCTGCATCGGGCATGTTACAAGTATATGTTTCACTTCGGTTGCCTGGCCATGATCTTTCTTGTTCTTTTTCCTCAGCATAAATTGATTCTTCCATCTTTGCATTTGATCTAGGTCTCTGTCTTCTTCCCTGTATTCAAAAAGCCCATTATGTTTTCTACACTGAGAGTAATGTCTTTAGGAAGAAGAGTTCATGGAGTGCCCAAGGGCTGACCCTTGAGGGAGTCCCAGTTGTGTGTTGCATGCCATCTACTGTTGTGTTGTGGCTGCTTTCTGTCCTTTAGGCCAGTCATCTGCAGAGGCTCTCCTTGTCTGCCCTTTGGAGTGTTTGGTGTCTGGATGGAATATGGTGAGGTTATGCTTTTTGGGCTCTGCTGTGCCTGTGAAAGGAGACTTCAACCAACTCAACAGATCTAAGGCCGGCAGAATGCTATGGTGAGGGGAGAGGATGTGTGCTGGGCTTTATTCTAGTCCCCTATGGGAGGGTTTGTATTCCTGGGACAAATCAAGTTCACTGAAACAATAGTCCCTCTCTCATGACCCTTGTTTCCTTCCTTAGGTAGAAAGCCCCAGGAAGTACAGAAAAAGAGCCCTTTTAGCCTGATCATGAACTCAGGTTGTCTTTTGTATTTATTTCCCACTTCTCCTTTCTATACAAAGAGAATAGAAAATGACATTCGGTATACCATCCTTTAGGCCAACATTTATCCTGAAAGAGCAAGGATTTCCTATTTCCACTGCAATTTATATAGATCTCAATTAACAGTGAAGCCTCTAGAGGTATCATTGGCTCTCTGTGAGGTTTGCCATCATATGGGTTAGAGAGTCCTTTCTTAACTTCTTTTGCCTATGGGTCAGTGATGAATAAGGGCAAGAAAGTCAATTTTCAAGGGAAAAAGCTAGGGCATGGATGCATCGTGCTGTCTGTGTCCTCACCTCCTAGTGTTCTAAAACACCAGTCATAAGGGATTAGGGCTCTGTCTACCTGATTTTACCTTAAACACCTTTGAAAAGGCTTCAAGGACAGTGACATTCTGCATTATAGCTCACCCTTAAGGAAGAGCCCTGGAAAGCACTCCTTGTCATCATTAGTTAACTCTACACGCTGTGGTAATGGTGATAGCCATGTTGACCAATGCTCTTTATTCAGAGGAAAATGAACAGCCTATATAGATGTCCTGCAATGTCCACTATAGCAGAAATATAGAAGGAGCTGAGATGCCCTTCCAAACGCTAGTGGATAAAGAAGGTGTGGTCTTTATGGGCAAAAGGGTAATCTAGATCATTAGGGAAGATGAGCCCCGATGCTTGCATTGACATGAATGACACAGGAATGGGTTATGCTAAATGAAAAAGGCAAGCAGACAAAGGAAAAGTCATATGGCTTCACTCATAAGTGGCACGTGAGGAATACCATCATGGACATTAGTAGAAGGAAGGGAAAACCAAAGTGGAAGACGTCAGAGAGGGAGACAAACCAGGAGAGAATCAGGACTCTGGGAATCAAGCTGAGGGTTACAGAAGGGAGAGACATGCAGGGAATGAGGGAACTGGTTAATAGGTAAAGAGGAAGTGTGGCATACATTATGATGAGCACGGGATCGTATATGCAACTAAAGAATCAGTGAACACTCTGTAAGAAACCTATGATGGATGATAGGCTGGCTTCCCCAACATAAAAAAGAAAGAAAGAAAGAAAGAAAGAAAGAAAGAAAGAAAGAAAGAAA
>JAHRIG010009371.1:12443-35626 GCA_020311275.1 Eira barbara | reverse complement strand
AAAGAAAGAAAGAAAGAAAGAAAGAAAGAAAGAAAGAAAGAAAGAAAGAAAAAAAAAAGAAAGAAAGAAAAGAAAAACAGGTCGTTTAAGAAGTAGATGAAGAAAGAAAGAGAAAAGGAAATAATTATATTTTTCTTTTCTTTTTCTATTAAATTGGCATGTAATTTGTTTCCTGTAATGTCCTTATCTGAGTTGGGTCTTAGGACCTTGTAAATGAGTCTTCCCTGCTCCTCCATTTCTGGAATAGATGTGAAGAACAGACATTGCCTTCATTAAATGTCCAGAATTGACCAGGAAAATGATTTGGACGTGGCTTTTTCATGTTGGGACGTGGCTTTTGCGTGTTGCATGTTAATGACTAGTAGAGAGCTCAGATTTTGTATGTTTCATTACCTAGTCTTGGTAGTTGATACGTGTCTTGGGATTTATCCTTTTCACTAGTTATTGGATTTGTTGGCATAACTGTGCATAGGGGTCTTTTAGCCTTTTTTTTTCCTTTCTATAAGTTGTCATGGTTTCTCTCTCATAATTTCATCTGTATGCTTTTCTCCCTTTTCTATCCAAGTAATGGCTCCTTCAGCTTGTTAAAGTTTTCAAAAATGACGTGTGAGTTCTATTGATTTTTCCTATTGGTTTCTTTGCATTTCTTTTATTTCGACAATCATATGTATTATTTCATTTTATGTGATAACTTTGGATTTCATTTCTTCTTTTTCTAGTTCTGCATTGAGTCAACTTAGCTGATTTATTTCAGTCTTCTTAATTTTTGGTAATATACACATTTATGCCTATATTCTTTCCCCAGAAAATGTTTTGGCATCATCCCATAAGTTTCTTTATTTTCCTTTGTTCAAGGTACTTTCTGATTTTCCTTTTGATTTTTCTTCCTTTGATTCATTGCTTGTGCGGGAGTATGTTGTGAATGCCACCTATTAATATCCGGCTGTGTTTTCCTTTAATAAGAGATTTCTTTCTGTTTTCATACCATCGTGGTCATAAGTATACAACATAGCGTTTGAAATCTCTTATATTAAGTATGGCTGGATTTGGACTCCAGCACAGGATCTACGATAGACAATGTTAGTTCTGCCCTTGGGAAGAACTTCTATTATGGTCCTCAGAGACACAATATTATGTATGTTTTCCCTCAACTCAGGTGGTCTAGAGAGCCCATGATGTCTCTTATTCCTTAACACCTTTCCATCTGGATGATCTGTCCTTTGCTGAAAGTGGATATCAATGTCCCCAGCAATATTTGATTGTGGTCCCCATCTGCCTTCAATTCTGTTAATATGCTACAAATATTTAGATACACCCATGTTGGTGGTCTATATATTGGCAATTCTTCCAAGTTTCTGATGTTTTGATGCTCCATCAAGACAAACACCTTCCGGTTATCTTTTGTCTCATAAAGGTGTAAAATCTCTCTATCTGACATAGGCATAACCACTTCTTCTCTCTTCTCCTTGCCAATTGCATAAGCTATGTCTTCCCATTCCTTCACTTTCAAGCTATGTGTATCTTTATAGTTGAAGGAAATCTCCTATGGGCAACATAATGTCGAGCTTGTTTTGTTTTTGTTCTTTTCTTTTTTACCCTTTTGTCTTTTTTTACTTTCATCCAGTCAATCTGTTTGTAGTGATAGGAGAATATAGTTCTGAATTCTTTAATTAATTATTGATAGGTACAGAGTTAACTTTTTCATGTTGGTTGGTTTCTGACTTGGATTCTCTGTGCTTTTTCCCTTTATGGTATTTTCTTTGGGGTTTGCTTCCTTTAGTGTGATTCCTCACCTCCTCCCCATCTTTTGTGTGTCTCAACTTTGTGTGTGTGTGTGTGTGTGTGTGTGTGTGTGTGTATTTCACATAACACTTATAACGAAATTTCAAGAGACACAAAGTCAGTCTTTTTTGGATAACAATTCAACTTCATATGACTTGGAAACTCACTTTATTTCCCTTTCAGCCCATTTCCTGCAAAGAATGTTACATTTAGTCCTCTTTATAACCACATATCCTCACTAACCTGCCTTCGAACAAACAATATTTTGTGTGCCCGGTTAGAGTCTCATTGATTTTCCATTTTCTCTTGCTTTTTCAAAGTGAGTGAGTGAAATCGTATGTTATTTGTGTTTCTGTGACTGATAGAGGTGACCGAGCCCAATGCTCTCCACCATTCTGCCACATGTGGCAAGTAGCAAGAATTCATTCTTGCTTATGGCTGGGTAAGAGTCTGCTGTTTGTTTGGAGGATAGAGAGATGGTAGTAGTGTCTGGGAACTCCAGGCTTCTCTTCAGTCATAAGCACAACTGGAAGATTACCACATCAACCACATCATGGCATTAATTGACCTGAAGCCTACAAATCAAACTCCACAGCGAAAGAGAAAAGAAGCCACAGAGACTATGGGATAAGGTTGGACACATGCCTTGGGAGAAGTGGAAGGTTGGAACTTCAGAGGGCAGGGATACATGGCCAAAGGCAAAGGAACAGGGCAGAGGAGCACACTGGGAACCCACAAGAAGCATGTTTCCAAAAGCCATTGGCTGTGAAAAGAAGAGGGACTGAATGACAGGAATTCTTGCAACCAAAGGGTCTACAGGCCCGGAGATTTCAGATCAGCAGGCTTGGCAGACATAGACTCCAGAGAACACTGTGTTTCTCCTGGAAAGGACTCCAGCAAATAAGCAGGTGAAGACAGCCTGGAAAACATGACCAGAGACAATACCTGGAGACACAGTGGGCAGATTATTGATTTTTGCAGTGCATCCGTGAAGAGGCAGTGTTTGTGGAGATGCCTCAATGGGGGGCAAAAGAAACTTTGGGCTCTCCCATGACCAAGAAAAAGAATGAGCTACTGGCCAAATACAGGATGGTGAGAACATTAGCTGCCTAACCTGCAAACACGAATTCACAAACCTGGAAAAGTGTTGGAACTCTCTTCTTAGTCCAAATTTCTTAGTCCCAGGAGAATAGACCCTGCTGTAGGGGACTACAAGAAAGTGCTGACCACATCCTCTCTCCTGACCACAGCATTCTGCAGGCCTTATTTTTGTTGAGTTTGTTGAAAGTCTCCTTTCACAGTTACACCAGAGCCCACCAAGCTAAACCTCACCATATTCAGTCCAGAACCAAACACTCTAAAAAGCAGGCAAGGAGAGCCTCTGAAGGTGACTGGCCCAAAGGATAGAGGAGAGCCAAAACACAACAGCACAGGGCAAGCAACTCACACCTTGCTCTATGCGACCAAGGGCTAAGCCTAGGGCACTCCATAATATCTTCTTAAAGATATTATGCTCAGGGTAAAAAACAGAATGCACTTTTTGAATACAGCAACCACCAAAACCAAACCCAACCAAACCCAACCCCAAAACCAGAAAGAGCAGACCTCCGCACTGCAGGCGGTGAGACATGACAGGGATGGTCTTTTTCTTGATACGCCTGTTCAGAGAGAGAAGGCTAGGTCACTTTCCTGTTGCTTCCCACATCCGTCCATGCAATGAGGCAAGGTCCCTCCCTCGAAGGACAGTGTTTTTTCCCTGAGCATGTCATTCTGCCCAGGCTTGGGTCCTTGGGCCAGGGAAATGACAGCCGCTCGATCACGCAAGACATGGTTTGGCTCTCCCCTCTCCTTTGGGAAATCAGGCCATGTCGAAAACGCCCTCTTCGGAGTCGCCTTTTTCTCTGAGGTTTGTGGCAGGTGGCTCCCTCATGGAGTCCACACGTCTCTTGGAACAATTCCCTCCGTTCAGGGTGGCTGAGTTGACCTCTGCATGGTGTGCTCTCCACTGTCTCTGGGGGAAGGAGAGGGCCCTTTCCTGACTCCTGAACATGGACCCTGGAGAAGGCCCTCCACGGAGAGCTCTCATCGTGGGCACTCCATCGTATTCTCCTCTGACTTGTTTCCGCACGCCAGGGACCCTGGGCCTTGTGTCGAGCAGCACGCGCCTGTTCGTTGCGGTCTGCCTCTGCTGAAAGCAAAAGGAGTGGAGAGTTCCCTCTCCACACACTTGGTGTTTCAGAGATCCATCTGCGGATGTGTCCTCCGGGTTCCATGCCTCCCTGGGAAAACCCACCATTCCTCAGAGGGAGAGCAGTTCCCTGCATATCGTGCCCTCCTCAGACTTGGTCCTCAGCAGGAAAGATAGGCTCCGTTCCCCTCGATGAAACACCTCCACGCCCCACGAGCCCTACCTGAGGGAGACTTGTGGTTTGGAAGAAGAGTTCCCCACAGACTTCTCTTGGTGCCTTAGGGACCCAGCACCATCTCTCCCTGAGGACGCCATCCCTGGCTCTGCGTCTCTCCTTGGCAAACCAGAATTCGTTGAGAGGGCATGAATCCCCAGGCGTGTTGCCTGGGGTTCCCTTGGTGTCGTGGCCTCTACTCCCACGTGTTCTCCTGAGAAACATGTCTGCCTGGAGCAGAAAGATCCACAAAAGGTAGTACTCTGCAGTCACCTCTGTCAGGGGGACCTGGAGGGTCGCAGCCTGTTCCTGAAACCCAGGCATGCCCAACAGCTTCTCTCTGGAGGAGAATGTCGGCCCTGGGGTGCGCTCTCCCTAGACGGCGGCCCATTGCCAATGACCGCGGCACCTTTCCTAGCCTCTCAGACAGACACGCGGTATTGCCTCCAGGTTCTGCAAGCAAGCAACCTATGAACACTCCACGCGACACAGACATTTTCCTCCGTGCGCTATGCACAGCCCTTTCCTCTTGTCCCTGGGGACAAGCTTCTGTCTGCTGCAACCAAGACATTTCTGGAGTGCTGCCATCTTCCCGGACTTGATTTTCCGTGGTGGGATTGGGCACGCTTTCCCCTTGGCACCATGCATACCTTCTCCAGGGCTTCTCCCATGAACGAACCTTCCACCGCATGCACATTGCCTCTGTATGCGCTGGTTTCTGCCTGTTGTGATCGTGGGACTGACTTGTGCCAAGAGGTCAGCGAGCAGCAGATTCCTCCTGATTCTGCATGCGCCTTAAGACGGGCTCCTGTCGTCATGATGCGATGCCTTGCTTCCATGCGGTGTGTTCCAGGTACACTGTCTCCAAGAGAAGCAGGCTGGATGATCCCTTGGGGGCTCACCAACATACATGTTGGAAGACTTCGGCCTGGATGCCACTTGTTCCCTCCTCGTGGCATTCTGCCCAGACTAGTTTCTGCCCTTGGAGGATCTGGCACCTTCCCGCTGCTGTCCCGCGTGTCTCCTCTGGAAGCCCGCATGCACGGAGAAGTCCATCGTGGGCAGACTCATTTTCCCACGGGAGGTGGGCGCTGTGTCCCTGCGGATTCCACCAGTGCCTTGGGAAACGTTTCTGTGGCAGGAAGCAGAGGTTCCCAGAAGGCCGTTGGCAATGCTGTTGCCTTTTCCCCAGGGAAGGACAGGGCCCTCGCCTGGCCCTTCAGCACCGACGTGCTCAAAGGCCTCCCACCTGCAGAAACGGAGTCACGGGGCCAAGCCCTCTCTCCACAGAGCTTTGCTTACTCCATGGTGACAGGGCCCCTCCCCTCGAACTCTACACCCCCACCTAATCCTTCCTCTCCCTTCTGGAACCAGTAGGCACCACTCTCCACCATCCTATTTCCTCAGGATTCCATTGGGGTGGGCTTCCAGAGCATTCCCCCATGTGCCTTGGAAAATGCTTGTCCTCCAGGAAGGATGAGCATGGGAGACCGTTTTGTCATGCATGCCCTCTGGCTCATAGGAAGGAGTAGGGAATTCCGGGTTGTTTCCATGGACAGCGACAGACACGCTTATTCATCCAAGAATCTTGGTGGCCAAGGAAGGTCGCATCCTCCGCAGAGTGGTTTCCCCTTGGAGGAGCCACGGCACCTGCCCTCTCTCCTCTGGAACCAGCAAGTGTTGGAAGAACCCCCCCATCTCTTGGCAAACGTGTTTCTCCGAGGGAAAGCTGAGGTGCTTTGCCCATGGTCGCAGTCCTCCACGTGAGCATGCTTCAGTCTTCTCAAAGCCACAGGTGAGTTGTCCCTGGGGCTCTCCACAGAGTTCTTCCTCGCACCGTTGCCCAGGGCTGCTGGTATGGCTCCAGGGCATACACGCTTGAATGGGTCTCCTTGGGGAATCTTGTGGTTCACAGAAAGATGCTGCTCCCCACCATTGCCTCTACGCCTCAGGGAGGCAACCCCTTCCCTACTCAAGCACGCGTGCATTTGAGAGTCCCTCAACCTTCCAGGAACCAGAGCGGGTTGAGAATTCGATTCTCCACAGATCCGCTTCTCCGAGTTACGTCTTGCTCATTTACCTCATCATTCCTGTCGTGCCCTGCCACACTCTCCTAACAACATGCTGTGGATAGACAAGGAGACTTGGAGCACGGGGGACAGGACAGAGGATTACCTTTAGGGGGACCCACAAAGCACTGTCCTCATCCACCAAACAAAGAAAAAGAAACCGACAAACAAACCTACAGCAGCCACCAAAACCAAACCAAACCAAACCAAACCAAAAAACCAGAAAGAGTAGACCTCCTCGCTGCAGGTGGCGAGACATGACAGGGATGGTTTTGTTCTTGATGCGCCTGTTCCAAGAGAGAAGGCTAGGGCATTTTCCTGTTGCTTCCCACACCCGTCCATGCAATGAGGCAAGGTCCCTCCCTCGAAGGATAGTGTTTTTTCCCTCAGCGTGTCATTCTTCCCAGGCTTGGGCCCTTAGGCTGGGGAAATTACAGCTGCCCGATCATGCAAGGCACGGTTTTGCTCTCCCCTCTCCTTTTGAAAATCAGGCCGTGTCGAAAATGTCCTCCTGGGAGTCTCCTTTTTCTCTTAGGTTTGTGGGAGGTGGCTCCCTCATGAGTCTGCACTGCTCTTGGAAGAATTCCCTCTTTTCAGGACTGCAGAGTTGATTTCTGCATGGTGTGCTCTCCACTCTCTCTGGGGGAAGGATAGGGCCCTTTCCTGACTCCTGGACACGGACCCTGGAGAAGGCCCTCCACCAAGGTTTCTCATGGTGAGCACGACGTCTTCTCGAACTCCGACATGTTTCTGCCCGCCATGGACTCCAGACCTTCCATGGAGCAACACACACATGTTCGGTGTGGTCTACCTCTGCTGAAAGGAGAAGGAATGGAGAGTTCTCTTGTCCACACCCTATGTCTAGAGATCCTTCTGCGGACGTTTCCTGGGTGTTCCTCCCAACCATTTGAAAGCCTACCATTCCTCAGGAGGAAAGCAGTTTCCTATATATCGTGCCCGCCTAGACTTAGTTCTCAGTGGGAATGTTTTAGTCCTTTCCCTTTGCTGAAGCACGTCCATGTTTCACAATTCCTATCACATGGCGATGTGTTGGTTGAAAGCTAAATTCCCCACAGACTTCTTTTGGTGCGTTAAGGACTGGGCACCATCTCTCCCTGCAGATGTCATCACTTGCTCTGCAACCCTCCTCTGCAAACCAGAGTTTGTTGAGAGTGCATTTCTCTCCAGCCTTGTTCACTGGGGCTCCCTTGGCATTGTGGCCTCTACCCCCACATGTTCCACTGAGAAACACGTTGAGGAGAAGAAAGATCCACAAAAGGTGGTTCTCCACAGTCCTCTCCTTCAGGGAGATGTTTATTGCCACACCCTCTTCCTGAAACTTAGGCACGCCCAAAGGCATCTTTCTGGAGGAAATCCTTAGATCTGGTGCACAGTCTCCCTAGATGGCGACCCATTGCCAAGGACCGTGGCACCTTCCCTAGCCTCTCAAACATACATTAGTGTTTGCCTCCAAGCTTCATAGGAACAAGCCATGCTCCACATACATTTTTATTTGTTTTCCAGCGACATCCCTTTCCTATTGATTGTATGTGTCCATTGGAAAACACTTCTGTGTAGCAATCAAGGTGTTACTGTAGGGCCGTGACCTCCCCACAGTTGATTTTCCGGGAAGGTTCGGGCACGCTTTCTGTTATCGGAATGCATGCCTTCTTGAGGTCTTCTCCAATGAGGAAACCTGTTGTTGGCTGCACGTTGCCTCTGGACGGACTGTTTCCTGCCCTTCAGGAATGCAACACTGTCTGTGGTCTACCACCCTTGGATTTTATATTGGGGCTGTCTTTGGGCCTCAAGAAAGTATTCGAGTGTTCCTTCCTCAAATTTGCATCCAGATTTAAGTGAACAGTGGATTCCTCATGACTCTGCATGGGCATTGGGAAGGCCTTCTACTTTAATCACGCAAGGCATGGCTCCCACGCTTCATTTCCCGTGAATGCTGTCTCTGAGGGAAGTAGAGGGAACGATCCCTGTGGCACATCCACAAACATGTTGAATGACCTCTGCCTTTATGCCACTTGTTCACTCCTAGTGGTCTTCTGCACGGACTCGTTCTGCCATCGAAGGACACGGCACCTTCCCTCTGCTGTCACATATGTCTCTGAGAGGGCATCTCTCTTCTAGAAGCCAGAATTCATGGAGAATTCCATTTTTGTCAGACTTGTTTACCCAAGCAAAATTGGCACCAGTGTCCAGAGGATTTTACTGGTGCCTTGGGAAATGTTTCTATGGCAGGAAGCAGTTTCCTGGAAGGCTTTTGCAGCATGGCAGTCTTTCTCACAGGAAAGATAGGGCCCTTGCCTGATTCTTAAACACATACGTGCTCACAGGTTTCCCACTTGCAGAAACATACTCGTGGAATGTGGCCTTCTCCACAGAGCATTGCTCATGCGTCAGAAACATGCGTCTTCCCTCAACTACTGCACCTTGAGTGGGGATGTCCTCTGTCTTCTGGAACTGTAGGAGTTGAGGCATCCAGTCTCCACTGTCCTTTTTCTCAGAGTTCAGTCAGGGTAGGTTTCCTGAGGCCTGCCCCCACCCCCACCCCCACACACACGCCTTTGAAAATGCTTCTCTCTTCAGGAAGGAAGAGAATACTTGTTCGTTTTGTCATGCACACCCTCTTGCTCACACGAAGAACTTCCCTTATGTTCCCCTAGGATGCACACCAGACAGGCTTCTCCTTTGAAGAATCTTGGTTGTCAATGAAGATCGCGTTCTCCACAGACTTGTTTCCCCTCGGATGAGCCATGGCACCTGGCTTACATCTTCCAGAAACAAGAAGTGTTGGACAACTCCCTCCTTCCAAAATGTGATTCTCCAAGGGAAAGTGAGGCAATTTTCACATAGTTGCACTCCTCCACGTGACATTGTTTCAATTTTTTGACAGCAAGAAATGTGTTGAACCTGGTGCTCTCCACAGAGTTCCTCCATGCAGAGTTGTGCAGGTCTGTTCATGTTGCTCTGTGCATGCTCATTCGAACGTGTCTCCTTGGAGAACTTGTGGTTCATGTAAAGATGCCCTGTGCACACAATTGTTTCAATGCATCAGGGACAGGACCCCTTCCGTATTTGAACACACATAAATTTATATCCCCTTTACCTTCTCGGAACCAGAAGCAGATTTTGAATTCTATTCTCTACAGACCTGTTTATCAGTTAGAGCTTGCTCATTTTTTCATGATACAACCATGCCCTTCAACCTGTTCCTTCCAGCCAGATGCTGTGGATAGACAAGGAGTCTTGGAACATGGCAGCTAAAACAAGTGAATGTATTTTCGGGTGACCCACAGATCACCATACCAATATACAACAAAAGCCATGACATAGAAGCACTCCTCTATTCAGGTAGCAAGACATAATTGTAAGGTTCTGTTCTTCTTAAGCTTGTTGAGAAAGAGAAGGCCTGGGCACTTTCCTGTTGCTTCCACATATACATGCAAGGTGGCAAGGCCTCTCCCTTGAAGGATATTGTTTTGCCCTCAGAGTGGCGTTTTGCACAGGCTCGTTTCCGTGTGATGGGGAAATGACAGCTGCCCGATCCTGCTAGACACATATTTGCTACCTGCTCTCCTTTTGGAAATCAGCGTATGTTGAGAATGCCATCCTTGGAGGCACATCTTTTCCAAGGGTTCATGTGAGGTGGCTTCCTCAGGATTCCACTCAGCTCTTTGAAACGTTCCTGTATTCAGGATGGCAGAGTTGACTTGCATGGTGTGCTCTCCACTTTATCTCCAAAGGAAGGATAGGACTCTTTCCTGATGCCTGAACATGTACAGTGTAGAAGGCCCTCCAATGAATGTTCTCATTGTTGTTTGCATGAAGTTGCATTGTCCTCAGACTTGTTTTTGCATGCCAGGGATGCTGGACCTTGCATACACCAGCACATGCATATTCGGTGTGGTCTGCATCTCTGAATGGAGAAAGAGCAGAGAGTTCCCTTCTCCCCACACTTGTCTCTCAGAGATCATGTGCCATGGTCTCCTCAGGGTTCCACACATCCATCAGAAGCCCAACCATCTTCAGGAGGAAAGTAGTCTCGACACACTATGCCCTCCTCACACCTGGTTCTCAGGGGAATGATATGCTCCATTCCCATCGCTAAAACACCTCCACTCTGCAAGGTTCCTCGCCGAAGGAGGCTTGTTGGCTGAAAGCCAAATTCCCCACAGACTCCTTTTGGTGTGTTAGGGACCCGGCATCTCACCTATCTGAGTACATGTTCATTTGCTCTGTGTCTTGCCTCTGCTAACCAGAATGCGTTGAAAGGTTATGTCTCCCCAGACAAGTTTGTCGGGGTTCCCTCAGCATCATGGCCTCTTCTCTCACCCTTCCCACTGACAAATACTTCTTCAAGGAGCAAAGAGTCCCATGAAAGGTGTTTCTCTGCAGTTCTCTACTTCAGAGGGCTCCTCTTCTTCAAATCAACATCAAATAGATGCCTGGCAGCAGAGGAAATGTTCCCTCTCCATGACACCATGGACACGTCTGTGGAGTAGGCGACCTGCAGCCCACAGAAATATCCTTCAAGGGCGAAGCCTTGCAACGTGTTTGGGTTGAAGCAAGAACAAAGGCCCTATGCTTTCCCTTTGAGAAACAAGAACATGGAGGACCAAACGTTCAAGTCATGTCTCGTGCCCAGAAGATACAAACATTTTGTAACTGATCAGGTAGATCATGAGGAACACGCCATTGCATTCAATCTGACATACAGTCCTTTGGAGAAAGGAATTTTCCCTGATTTATTCTTCCTGCAAGATTGCCAAGATATCAAACAGAGGTGTGGTACTATGCATCAGATCCAGGAACCGGACTCGTCGACCTAGCGTGCTGAGGGTGCAACGTTCAGCCAACAGCAAGAGTCTACAAGGGAGAAGCTTGGAATGCGTATGTGTTCAAGAAACTCGGTAGTGCCCTATCCTTCTTCCCATGAAGGATGTCTGGGAGCACACAGCATTCCAGTCATGTCTTGACTCCTGAGGAGAGTATTGTTGCCTCAAGCTCTTCTGCAATTTTGGATTAGTTGACTCAGATGGAGTTTGGAGGAACAAGTTTGGCAGGAATAGAATTATCAACCAATTCTGGGTTTTGGAAACTTGAGGCCCTCTGCCATGGGGGGTAGGGTAGCAAAAGGGAGGTGCCATGTTGCAGACGAGTGGAAACAAGCCTATGAGAAACACAAGCCAAGAAACACATTTATCAGCAAAGAGCAAGGTTCTCCAGCAGACAAGCTTTCCTGTGTAGGCCTGCTGAAACCACTCAGAAATACCCTATCCTTCAACTGAGTGTCTACAGGACAATAAAATGTTCGAGTCTTCTTGGCCTTGTAGACTGTTGAAGGCATTTCAAATGCATGTGGCAAATCACGAGGAAGCCAACCCAGACGGAAATCTGAGAATGAAGTCAGTGGAAAATGGAATGTTCAAGGAATTCTGGGTTTCTGGCACAGAGAGGAGCTCTCCTCTATATGTGTGTCAGTCAAGGGATGAGGTGCCATGTCGCAGGCATATGTGTGGAGAAGGCAACGTTCCACGATCAAGTTTCTGCAGGCATGAGGCCTTCTAGATGATGTGTATTTCGGGGACAAGCAAGTGTCCTCTCCTTGCCTCTGAGCAAGAAGTCTGTGTAAGAAACAACCTCCAAGGGACATCTCATCCCAGGCATAGAAAGAGTTTGCAAGGCACATGCTCATTCATGAGGAAAGTGGCACAAGACTCACTATGAGAAACAAGATGGCAGACTCTGGGAAGCTCAACAAGTTGGTGCTTCCAGAATAGGGACGCCATATCCTATCTGTGTGTTACAGTACGGCAAAGGTGCCATGTCCCTGATGAATAGATCCTCATGTGTGGAGATGTCTCCTCTCAGCAAACAATGTCTGAAGGAGAGAAGACTTTAAGAATGTATGTGATAAAGAAAGAGGAAGTGAGTCCACATTCTCCTCTTGGAAAGGGGACTATGGAGAACAAAATGTCAAGGAACACGTGGCCTCCTTCAGAAGAAGGGTTTTCAGAGGATCATGTGGTGCTGGTGTGTGTGATGGGGCAATTTGCCGCAGATGTCAGTGTCACAGACAAGTCTGAGGAGAATGGGAACTCTCCTCTCCTTCTTGTTGACAGGAGATAAATGGATATCAAGTATAGTGGGGACCTGCAGGGAAAGAGGCCGTATCCATGAGATGTAGAAACAAGTTGTCCTGCATCTCAAGCATGCAGAGAGCATGCAAGTTTCAGCGATCAACAAGTTTTTTGAAAGGAGATGCCTCCTGGCAGGGATATGTTTCAATAGTAGGAATATGGCCTATTTTGTGCCTACACAAGAAATCTGTACAGAACAGAACGTCAAAGGAAAATTGTGTGCTTTAGAGAGAAGTTTCTTCAAAGGCACAAATGGAATGAGAAGGAACCAGCCTTTCCTTGGCCTCTAGAAACAAGCCCTTGGAGACAGGAAGTGTCAGCTCCCATTCTATTTTAAAATCAGCAGCAATACTCCATAGATCATATAAGACAGGTGCCATGCCAATGGTGGATAGAATAAAGTCTGCAGAGAGTGAACAACTGCAGAACATTCGTCTCGATTTATCTTTGTTTCCTGGAAATTGCAGTGACAGCAAAGAGATGTGTGGTGGTTTAACAAAGGACCAATGTCCCCAAAGCGGGGAAACAAGTCTGTAGAGAATGCAACTTCATGTGAACTACACGATCCATCAAAGGGGAAGCCTTGGATCTCAGAGGTCTGGAAGCCCCAGGACAGTGTCTTTTCATTCGCCTTCAGAAGTCATTTGTGAAGAACAAGATGTTCCTAATCCTTTGCTTCCTGAAGTTGGCAGTTTTTACAAAGGCCGTGAACTCATCCCAAAACTGCCACCCATGTATCTCTGAGAAACAAGGGTATGGAGAATGTACTTCTACGGTGTCAACACGTGCTGTTTGGAGTACTGGCGTCACTTTCTTGGAGAACTTTGTTCCTTCCTGGCTACCCCAACAGCTAGGAGTTGGTTGACAAGTATTTGGTCTTTTGGCTAGAAAACCCTGCCAGCTACACTTTCCAGGCCTAAACATCAGTAGGTCTGCACACTGGTGGTCATTGTTGGGGATCTCAAGTCTGATATAGCCCCTCAGGGAGAATTCTAGGGTGGTGGAGAGTCATGGGCCAAGGGAAGAATGCTTGGGCCATTGCCATGCCTTCTAATCTCTTGATGCTTATGCTGGAGGGCAGCCTCACAGCTTCCATAGTCTCATCTCTACGTTAGTTGTGATTGCAAGATGGAGGTGAAATCCAGGGATCCTGAGGGTCACATCAGGTAGGTCAACTGGGATCCGGACCCAGAGGTCCCCAGATTCGGCCACACAAACCCCAACCATTTTCCCTGGAACCCTCTGTGGCTTTCTCCTCAGGGCATTCAGGAAGGAACTGCCAAGATCGAAAGGGGTGAGGAGAGGCAGAAGGGTGCCCCAATCCACCTCCCATGTTTCTCCTTTGCACAGGCACCCTGCCTTGCCCCTTTGACTGGGGTAACATCCCACCTACCTTGGAAGGAGGTGTTTAGGATTAGATATGTGCCTCTGTAGGCTGCCAAGAAAGCAATCTCTGCCTTTCAGCTGAAGAGATGAGTCCATTGCCATGGGCATTCTTTGGATCATTCCTTTCACTAGTAGTGCCCTGTGCTCCTTGGATGGGAAGAGTGAGGATTGTGAGCAAATTTACAAAGCTCTGTCATGTTAGGTCTTTGTGCACTTACTGCCCTTTACTCTCCCGCATCTCTTCTGGTGTTCTCAATTTGTGCATATTGGTGGTGGGCATGAGAGTTTCCCAGAGACCTCTGTTCACTCCATTTCTTTGTAACTTTGTCTCTCCTTTCACCCTGAATGACCTCATGGGACCTGTCTTCAGGTTGATGTGTGCTATTGGAGCTCCTCTTGAAGCCCAGGCAGGAATGGGTCCTTTCAGCCAGTCTGCCTTGCAAGGTACAGAATTCAACCTAGGGTGGATTCATTCCTCCTTCCCTGCGTCAGCCCTTCCTCACTCCCTCCCTATCTCACCCTTCCATTTCTTCCCCTCTCCCTTCCACTTCTCTTCCTTGCTCCTCTCTCCCTCCTCTCTCCTCTCCCTCCCTCCCATTCTCCCTCTCTCCACCATACCCTCCTCTCCGTCTCCCCTTCTCTCCATCTCTTCCTCATATCCCTCTCTTCCCCCCTCCCTGTCACCACCCCAGCCTTCTCCATCTCCAAAGCTGTGCTGTGTTTGGTACTCCAGTAGCCTCCTATGGTAGCATGGACAAGGTTACAAGAGGTAGGTCAGTTTGGATTATACCAGTAATTACAAAGTCTGGGCTGTCTCAGGGATGGTCTCAGAAAAATTTTATTCTCCCCCCAGACGGCCATATGTTTTTCTCCCTACAGACGTCCTTGTTTGCATTGAGAAGTAGATTTTGAAATAGTGACACTTGTTCTGACCAAGCTCCCTACACTTAACCCCAAAGGAGTTCCTCTTGCCTCTTTCAGGCCAAATTCCCCAAGACACCCCCACCCATTCCTTTTAAATGAGGCCCTCCCATGATCCAACCCCAATGCTGGCAGCCTTGCTGTCACCCACTGAGCCTTCCTGAAGCCTCCAGCTGTGTGAGTTCTATAAACGTCCAACTTCCTCCTCCCCCACCCAGAGTGGACCTGCGTGAGGTGTGGTCCATCTCGAAGGACCTGGTCAGTACCAGAGAAAGAGCACATGCTCTGTCTGTGCTCACGTGGCCATCCCCTCCCTGGCTGGTACTACACTCAGTGACAGAGACAGACTAAGAAGAATGTGTAGCAGAGTTGGAAGGAAGACACAGAGAGACCTCACATGAAAGTCAGGTGATGAAGGAGAAAGCAAAGAGGAAAAGAGACACAGACAGAAAAGTTAAAAGGGTCGGGCAGAAGAAAGTACAGTGGGAGTGAGTCCTACCAGTGGCTTGGGTGGAAGAATATCCAGAATTTTCCTTTTGTATTTTTTCACTTTTTCTTCTTCTTCTTTTTTTTTTTTTTTAATTTACATTTTAGTTTGTGAAAATACACTGCAGTCTTTGCCTCTGGAGTAGGCAAAGTATCCCTTTGGGTTAGATGTCTGGCCTCTGTCTTTTCCTTGTTTTTGTTGTTGTTGTTGTTGTTGTCGTTGTTGTTTGTTTGTTGCAAAATTCACATAACATAAAAGTAAAAATTTAAACTGTACAACTCAAAGGGATTTAATACATTCATTATGTTGTATATATACCACTGGTATCTAGTACCAAAACATTTTCATCACCACAAATGTTATCTCTCTGCCCATAAACTAGGCACTGCCTATTCCATATCCTCAAACAACTCTGTAAAACACGAATTTGCCCCTGGCAAACACCAATATACCTATGGATATATCCATTTTGGATATTTGTGTTTTAAAACATAGATTTTTAATTATCTAATTTATTTATTATCTAATTTATATATTTATTTATTAGTATGGTGAGGCCAACAGATTAGGAAATAACTGACATTGAAACATATTTCTTGCATTTGCCTGTCCCAAAAGAAGGGGTCACTTCCAAAAGAAGGAATACCACTGCACTCCTGAGGATGCACCCAGGAGGTGAGAGGAGAAAATGTTGGCTGGAGCCTTGATGGTGTTCTTGTAAGCAGGTTTACTTTGTCTGATTTAAATAATTTAAATAAACTCTAGGGAATGGTGGCATCTCCTAGTTGTCTGGCACCTGGCCTTGATATACTTAGGTCATGGTGAAGTGACTGAGAGTGCAAGAAACACTTGGAAAGTGGGCTCTGGATTTAGTTGGTTTGCATTTGAAATGTGTGCTCAAGCTTGAACTGTTTCACTGTCTCTCAAGAATTAGCTAGTCCTTTGGTAAAATGTTTATTCATAATTCTGCCCCATTTTAAATTGGATAACTCAGTTTTGGAGGGTTTAGCTTTATATCTTACTTATGTATTTTTTTCACTTTTTCTTCTTCTTTTTTTTAATTTAAATTTTAGTTTGTGAAAATACACTGCAGTCTTTGCCTCTGGAGTAGAATTTTGTGATTTATCACTTATATATGATACTCAGTGCTCAGCACAAGTGCCCTCCTTAATACCCATCATCCTCCCAGCCTATCCCCCACTCCCTCCATCAACCCTCAGTTTGTTCTCCACCAATAAGAGTCTCTTGTGTTTTGCTTCCCTCTTTCCTTATTTCATTTTCCCCCTTCCCATATGTTCATTTGTTCTCTTTCTTTCTTTTTTTTTTTTAAAGATTTTATTAATTTGACAGAGATCGCAAGTAGGCAGAGAGGCAGGCAGAGAGAGAGGAGGAAGCAGGCTCCCTGCTGAGCAGAGAGCCGGACTCGGGGCTCGATCCCAGAACTCCGGGATCATGACCCGAGCCGAAGGCAGAGGCTTTAACCCACTGAGCCACCCAGGTGCCCCTCATTTGTTCTCTTTCTTAAAGCCCACAAATAAGGGGGAGATCATACGGTATTTCCCTTTCTCTCCCTGATTTATTTCACTCAGCATAACACATTTCAGCTCCTTCCACATCACTGCAAATGGCAATATTTCACTATTTTTGATGGCTGAGTAATATTTCATTGTGTGTGTCCATTCATCCACAGATGGATATTTGGCCTCTTTCCATAATTTGGCTACCATTGATAATGTAACCATAAACAATTGGGTGAATGTTCCCCTTGAATCTGTATTTTTGTAACCTTCGCATAAATAAACACCTAGAAGTTCAGTTGTTGGGTCATAGTGTAATTCTATTTTTAACTTTTGGAGTAACCTCCATGCTGTTCTCTAGAATGGATGCCTCAGTTTGCATTCCCACCAACAGTGCAGGTCCTGTGTCATTAACTTGAGACATTCTGATAGGTGTGAGGTGGTATCTCACTGTGGTTTTCATTTGTATTTCCCTGATGATGAGTGATGGGGAGCACCTTTTCAAGTGTCTATTAGCCATCTGCATGTCTTCTTTGAAAAGGTGTCTATTTGTGTTTCCTGCCCATCTCTTAACAGTATTGTTTGTTTAGAGGTATTGAATTTGATAACTTCCTTACAGATTTTGGATATTAATCCTCTATCAAATATGTTTACAAATATCTTTTCCATTCTGAATGCTACATCTTATTTTTTATTGTTTCCTTTGTTGCGCAGAAGCTTTTTATCTTGTTGACGTCCCAATAATTCATTTTTGTTTTTGTTTCCCTTGCCTCCAGCAATATATCTAGTAGGAAGTTGCTACAGCTGAGGTCAAAGCAGTTGCCTCTAGGATTTTGATGATTTCCTGACTCACATTCAGGTCTTTTGAATACATGTTGAGCTTACTTCTGTGATGGTGTAACAAAGTGGCCTATATTTGTTCTTCTGGATATTGCCCTCCTGTTTCCCCAGTGTCATTTGTTGAAGAGAGAGCATATTTTCCTGCTGTGGATACTCTTTCCTGATTCATCAAAGATTAGTTGACCACATGGTTGAGGGTCAAATTCTGGGTTTTCTATTCTGTTCCATTGGTTCATATGTCTCTTTTTGTGCCAGTAGCATACTGTCTTAATGATCACACTTTTGTAATATAACTTGAAATCTGGAATCCTGGTGCTGGATTTTTCAGGATTGCTTTGGTTCATTGGGGTCTTTTGTGGACCCATACCAATTTTAGGATTTTTTGTTCTAGCTCCAGGAAATATGCTGGTGTTATTTTTATAGGGATTTCATTAAATGTGCAGATTGCTTTGTGTAGTATACACATTTCGACAATGTTTTTACTTCTACTCCATGAGCCTGGGATACTTTTCCATTTCTTTCTGTCTTCTTCAATTTATCTCATGTTCTATAGTTTGTTTTTTTTTTTTTTTTCTATAGTTTTTTCTGTAGTTTCTATAGTTTTTTTCTATAGTTTTTTTCTATAGTTTTCAGAGTATAAAACTTTCACCTCTATAGCTAAAATTATTCCTGGGTATGTTATTGGTTTTGGTGCAATAGCAAATGGGTTGGATTCCTTCATTTCTTTTTCTACTGATTCATTATTAGTGTATAGAAATGTAAGAGATTTCTGCACATAGAGTGTATGTCTTGTGACTTTGTTGAATTCATGTATGAGTGTTAGCAGTTACTTGAGTTTTCTAAATAGAGTATCCTGTCATATGCAAAAGCATGTGAAATGCAAATACAAGTGAAAATTTGACTTCTCCCTTGCCAATTTGGATACCTTTTACTTCTCTTTGTTGTCTGATTGCTGAAGTAAAGAATTCCAGTTCTACGTTAAATAGTATTGGTGAGAACTGGACATCCTTGTCTTCTTCCTGATTGTAAGTAGGCGAAAGGTTCTAAGTTTTTTTCCCCTTAAGGACAATAATAGCTTATGGTCATTATGATGTGGTTTGGCCCATATCCCTACTTTTTAAAAAAATATATTAAAAATATTTATTCAAAGATTAATGCCCAGTATAAATACATAGAATTGGAGATTTTCTTTTTTCTTTTTTTTATGATTTATTTATTTTCAACGTAACAGTATTCATTGTCTTTTCACCACACCCAGTGCTCCATGCAATCCGTGCCCTCCCCAGGACCCACCACTGGGTTCCCCCAACCTCCCACCCCCCATCCCTTCGAAACCCTCAGGTTGTTTTTCAGAGTCCATAGTCTCTCATGGTTCACCTCCCCTTCCAATTTCCCTCAACTCCCTTCTCCTCTTCATCTACCCTTGTCCTCCATATTGTTTGTTATGCTCCACAAATAAGTGAAACCATATGATACTTGACTCTCTCTGCTTGACTTATTTCACTCAGCATAATCTCTTCCAGTCCCGCCCATGTTGCTACAAAAGTTGGGTATTCATCTTTTCTGATGGAGGCATAATACTCCATGGTGTATATAGACCACATCTTCCTTATCCATTCATCCATTGAAGGGCATCTTGGTTCTTTCCACAGTTTGGCCACCGTGGCCATTGCTGCTATAAACATTGGGGTACAGATGGCCCTTCTTTTCACTACATCCGTATCTTTGGGGTAAATACCCAGGAATGCAATTGCAGGGTCATAGGGAAGCTCTATTTTTAACTTCTTGAGGAATCTCCACACAGTTCTCCAAAGTGGCTGCACCAACTTGCATTCCCACCAACAGCTTAAGAGGGTTCCATCAGAATCCTCGAGGAGAACATAGGCAGTAACCTCTTTGATATCAGCCACAGCAACTTCTTTCAAGATATGTCTCCAAAGGCGATGGAAACAAAAGCGAAAATGAACTTTTGGGATTTCATCAAGATCAAAAGCTTCTGCACAGCGAAAGAAACAGTCAACAAAACAAAGAGGCAACCCACGGAATGGGAGAAGATATTTGCAAATGACAGTGCAGACAAAAGGTTGCTATCCAGGATCTATAAAGAACTCCTCAAACTCAACATACACAAAACAGACAATCATATTAAAAAATGGGCAGAAGATATGAACAGACACTTCTCCAATGAAGACATATAAATGGCTATCAGACACATGAAAAAATGTTCATCATCACTAGCCATCAGGGAGATTCAAATTAAAACCACATGGAGATACCACCTTACACCAGTTAGAATGGCCAAAATTAGCAAGACAGGAAACAACGTGTGTTGGAGAGGATGTGGAGAAAGGGGAACCCATATCCCTACTTTGTTGAGGGTTTTTATTAAGAAAGGATGCTGTATTTTATCAATTTTTATTTGTTTATTTATTTTTTTAGTGAGAGGACTATATGGTTCTGCTCATTTCATTTATTCATGCGACCTATCACGTGGTTTGATTTACAAATACTGAACCATGCCTTCAGGTCATACATAAATCCCACTTGATTGTGGTGAAAAATCCTTTTAAGGTATTGTTGAATCTGATTTGTGAGTATCTGGTTGAGCATTATTGCATCCAGGTTCATCAAGGATATTGGTCTATGGTTCTCCTTTTTTGTGGGGTATGTCCTGGATTTAGATTCAAGGTAGTGCTGGCCTCATAGAAGGAGCTGGGAAGTTTTCCTTCCATTTCTACATTTTTTTTTGGAACAGATGGAGAATAGTAGGTATGGAGTGTTTTTTAAATGTATGGTAGAGTTCTCCTGAGAAGCCATTTGGCCCAGAACTTTTGTTTGTTGTGAGATTTTTTATTACTGTTGCTTTTTTTTTTTTTTTCTGGTTGTGCATCTGTTCAAATTTTCCATTTCTTCCTCTTCCAATCTTCGTACTTTGTATGTTTCTAGGAATCGGCCCATTTCTTCCAGGTGACTCAATTTCTTGGCATGTGATTTTTCATAGTATTCTGTTATGATTGTTTGTATTTCTGTGGTGTTTGTTGTGACCTTCCCTCTTTCGTTTGTGATTTTACCTACCCATGTCCTTTCACTTTTCTGTTGTTAAGTTTGGCTGTGGGCTTAACAATTTTATTCATTTTTTCTATGAACCAGCTCTTAGTTTTGTTGATCTGTATTGGTTTTGTTGTGGTTGTTTTTATATTGTTAATTTTGGCTCTAATCTTTATTTCCCTTTTTTGCTGGTTTTAGGTTTTATTTGGTTATCTTTTTCTAGTGAGAGTGGACATTCTTGTCTTGTTCCTGACCTTAGAGAAAAGCGTCAGTTTTTTTTTTTTTTTCTACTGAGGATGATGTTAGCTGTGGGATTTTTAATACATGGCCTTTGTTATGTTGAGGAGTGTTACCTCTCACCATACCCTGTTGAGTTATCTTATCATGAATGTATGTCATAATTTGTCAAATTCTCTGTCTGCACTTACTGAAAGGATCACATGGTTTTCTCATCTTTTGTTGTTGTGATGTTTCACAGTGATTGATTTACAAATTGAACCAACTTTGCATTGTTTGATCCCAGGAATAAATCCCTCTTATTTGAGATAAGTCACATTTTAAATGTATTGCTGGACTTGGTTTGCCAATATTTTGTTGAGGATTTTTCTATCTAGGTTATCTAGATATTTTGCATCTAGAGACATTGTAGTATCTTTTTAGGGAGGTTTGTTTGTTTGTTTGTTTGTTTTCTCATTCTGGAATTAAGGTAACACTAGCCTCATATAATTAATTTGTAAAATTTATATCCTCTTCTTTGGGGGGATAATTTGAGAGGAATAGGTATTAATTTGTCTTTAAGTGTCAGGTAGAAATTCTCTGTGAAACCATCTGTTCCTGGACTTTTGTTTGATGGTCTGTTGTGTTATTGTTTTTGTTGTTGATGGTGGTTGTTTTTTAACTGATTCGATTTTACTTCTGGTAATTGGTATGTTCAAATTTCCTTCTGCTTCAGTTTTATGATTATTGGAATCTATCCATTTCTCCTAAGTTGTTTAACTTTTCAGGATGTAATTTTTCAAAATATTCTCTTATCACTCTTTGTATTTCTGTGGTATCAGTTATTTGTCCTCTCTCATTTCTGAATTTGAGTATCTTTCTTTCTCTCTGTCTTCCTCTCCTTCTCTCTCTCCCTCTGTCTCACTGATAACTCTAACTGGAGGTTTATTGATTTTGTTGATCTTTTCAAAGAATGCCTACAGGTTTCATTGATGTATCCTATTGTATTTGAGTTACTGTTTTGTTTACTTCTCTAAATATTATTTCTTTAAAAAAATTATAACCTATAATATTGTTCAAGATTAATATTATTACTAACAATATCTCTAAAGGAATATTTTTGATTTTTGCTTTTTGAGATTGAGAGACTCGTGCACATGAATGACATAACATACACAACATAGTAAAAATAATAATAAAAGGAAGATAACATTAACCGCCTAAGGAAATTCACTTTACATGAAAACCTGCTCCCCAGTGGACTATTTAAAATTGTCATTAACCATTATTTCCTTAATTCTTGTGGCTTTGGGGTTTTTTGCTCTTCTTTTTCTAACTCCTTCACATGTAAGGTTAGGTTATTTGTTAGAAATGTTCTTGCTTCTTGAAGTAGAGCTGTATTGCTATAAACTTCCCTATTAAGACTGTGTGATATATTCCAAAAGTGTTGGAGCATTGCATTTTCATTTTTGTCAGTTTCCACATGCTTTTTAACTTCTTTGACTTCTTGGTTGACCCATTGATTGTTCAGTACCATGGTATCTATCCTCTATATATTTATGTGCTTTCCAAATTTTTTCTTGTGATGGACTTCTCATTCTATACCATATGGTCAGAAAAGATGGATGGTATGTCTTGGACTTTTTAAAAAATTTGTTGAGACTTCTTTTGTGAGCTAGTATGTGATCTGGAGAATGCTCCATGTGCACTTGAAAAGAATGTGTACTCTGTTGTTTTAAGTTGGAATGATCTGAATACAATTGTTAGATCCATCTGGCCAAACGTGTCATGTAAAGCCCCTGATTTCTCTAGATTATCTGTCCATTGATACATCAATGTATGTATATACAGTTTTGTATTAAACTCCCCTGATATTATTGTGTTACCATCCATTATTTCCTTTATATTTGCTCTAGGTTTCTTGGTGTACTTGGGTGCTCATTTTGTGTTCATAAATATTTATAATTGTTATATATTTCCCGGATTATTCCCTTTATGATTATGTAGTGTCCTTGTTTTTCTCTTGTTACAGGCTTTGTCCTAAATCCTCTTTCATTGGGTGCATGGGAGGCTCAGTCGCTTACGTTTCTGCCTTCAACTCAGGTCCAACATCTGGATCCCTGCTCAGAGGGGAATCTGCTTCTCCCTCTATCCCTCTCCCTGATCCTGATCTATCTATCTCTCTCTGTCTCTGTCTCTCTTATCCTTTCAAATAAATAAATAAATAAAATATTTTTTAAGAAATATTTTTGTTTTGTTTTTTTAGAATCCACTTTGTTTATATAGGTATTATTACCCTGGAGTTATTTTCACTTCCATTTGCATGGTAAGTGTTCTGCACTCCCTCAATTTCAATCTGCATA
>JAHRIG010009371.1:0-12433 GCA_020311275.1 Eira barbara | reverse complement strand
TCTACTTTAGTGTATAAAAATTACTTTGGAAACTTCCTTTACCTCTAACCCCTCACCCAAGATAGGTATTGACAATCATCCCCAAGCATATGGTCCACTGATATACATCTGAAGTGTCTCATAACTGAGGTTCTATTAGATGGAAATAAATGAGTTTTCCCAATATGTAGTCCCCCTCAAGGTCCTGTGAACTTTGTTTCCAAAATTCCTTAGAGACTTACATTATTCCTAACCCTTTCCCAACTTGAAAGTATAAAACGGACCACTCCTCATGACCCCAGTGCAGCTCTTTCTACACATGACTCCTGTCCCCATGCTTCAATAAAATCACCTTTTTACACTAAAGGTCTTGAGAATTCTTTCTTGGCTGTTGGACTCAATATTTAATGTATTTCCAACATGAATTCAAATGTTTAATTCATTTGGAAGCAAACTACTTATTGGTAGGTGTGTACTTACTTCCAGATTCGTTACTTGTTTAATGGTTGTTTTTGTAGTTCTTTGTTTCTTCTCTACCTGTCTCAGGGTTTGCATGTTTTCTTTAGTGATATACTTGGATTACTTTTCTTTTTGGCATATCTATTATTGGTGCTGGATTTGTGGTTACCATGAGGTTTATGTACAACATTTTGCATATAGAAGTCTATATTAAATTGATGGCCCCTTAAATTTGAACCCATTCTAAAATCACTAAAGTTTTACTCGATTTCCCCAACAATTTATGAAGTCATACTTCCTACTTCAAAGTATGAAGCCATACTTTGCATTCTCTTATTTTGTGAATCCTTTATATATACTTATAGATATACCTAATTTTACAGATTTTGTGCTTCCTGCTTTTCTTATTCCTGCTTATCATAGGGGCTTCTTTCACCATATCTCAGTCCTCTCAGTCATCAAAGTGCCACATGTGCCATGCCCTGGACACAGAGGTACCTACTGAGTTTGCTCTACAGAGTTCTTCATCTTCTAAATGCATCCAGCAGGTCCATACAGATTCTTGAAGCCACAGCTTCTCTGTGCCCTCGCACAGGTCTTTGGCTCTGTCTCCTGTATCAGCAAAGGATGCATGGCACTATGCCATAGCTCCACTCCTAGGTTGGCTGGACCGATGCTATCACAGAGGTGGGGAGGTTGACATCCCTCATCTCCTTGGTTCCAGCTATGCAGAGGTCATGCCTGCTACATTCTAAGGTGCGAGCAGTGTTCAGTACACCCATGTGCTTACACACCATGTGTTCGGACCAAGGTTTCTGTGTGTGCCTCAGGTGCATGTGTATACAGCTGGATGTAACACCATGGAAAGGGGTACACAGGCATGGCCTTCCACGTACACACACCTGCATATGAAAGCGTGCAACAGACAGACCTATTACGTCCCTGACCACGTTTGGATGGGTTTCCAGCAGAGTGGATTTCATATGCACTCTCATTGTCTTGGATTGTTATTTCCACCTGTTCAGCCATCATGTGGATGATGTCCATGTCTACTCTCAAACCAGGGAGACATTCATGCAATGACAGACATCTGGCATTGTCCTTGCTAGGGAAGAAATATGAGAGGGGACACAGGACAAGAGCTGTGCAGCATGGAATGGAGATATCATGGGAGGCTGAATCTCAAGTGCACTTCCCTTGCCTCTTGTTCACATTGCCTTGACACATGTACTGGAAAACACACATGCATGATGGACATCCCATCCCTTGACTGCAAGGCCACATCCAGAGAATCCCATTGCTCTGGGCCATCCAGTTCTGTACCAAACATCCATATCCCTACAGCTCTGGCCATTAAGCCCCTGAAATTGACGATCTCCTTCAGGAGGTGCTCAGCCCTTCTATGTCATGCTATGTGTTTGCCCTGAACCTGTCTGGTGTCTTTTGATATCTTGCCCTGGGGACCCTGGGACACCAGGACCTTGGGAACATTATGTCTGCATTCTCCGTGTAAAATCCCAAATTCTAGGATTTTCTTGACCTGCTCCAGGATGGCAGTAGGTAAATTACAGTGTTTGCCAGAGCTTCCACCAGGAGAGACCCTCAGAGACACAGGCAGACAGTAACAGATGTATGCAGGCCTTAAGGGTCAGAGAGGGTGTTGGTCTGAAGCTCAGAGAGAGACATAAATTCGCCCCCGGAAAGGGAGAAGAAGATGGGCAAATGTGAACCCAGGATCTGTCCTCACTGGGAAGGATGACATGCAGACCCTGGCCAGACCTGACCTCAACAAACCTGTCTCCCCAGAAAGCCCATCAACCCCCATAGGTCCAGGGGAAGACTACATTGCCTCAAAATACTAGCTACTCCAGGTCCCAGGGCCCCTGTTGCTCCAGGGACAAAAAGGATAGGGCCATTCATTTGGAACCATGTCTGCAACAACATTGGGGCCCAGTTGTAGTGCCCCAGCAGGGCTAACAGGGGTCCCCTGCTCTGCGGACACTGGGTACTCCAGGGAGATGCTCACAAGCCACATCCTCTGGTTTGCACCATAAGGTCCTGGTAGGAAACCCAATATCCTTATGATGTTATGAGTAGCTTAAGCCATGCTACCTGAGGCATGTGTCCAATCCTAAAAACCTCCTTCCAAGGCAGACGGGACATCCCCCAGTCAAGGCAGCAGGGCACCTGTTCACAGGAGACACGTGGGAGGTGATTTAGTGGCATCATCCAGCCTTTCATCTCACCTTTAGAGCTTGGCAGGACCTACTGAAATTCCTGAGGAGTGAACTGCAGAGGGTTCCAGGGAAAGTGGGTGGGGTGAATGCAGCACATTCTAGGGACCTCTGGGTCCAGATCCTAGCTGGCAGACCTGCTGCAACCCTCAAGATGCCTGAAACTACACCTCCATCTTGTCCACATGATGAATCGTAGGGATTGGCCTTAGGAGCTGCGCTGCTGCACTCTAGCTTAGGCATCAAGGAGATGAGAAGACATGACAATGGCCCAAGAACTCCCCCTTTGGCCCACTGCTCTCCACCATCCTAGAATTCTCCCTGAGGGGCTATATCAGACTTGAGATCCCCATCACTGACCTACAGTGGGCAGACCTATTGATGTTCAGGCCTGAACCAAGAAACTGACAGGGTTTCCTGAGCCCAAAGGCCGAACCCTCCTCAACCTACACCTAGCAGCTGGGGCAGCCAAGAGGGAACACAGTTCACCAAAAAGTGAAGCCAGACTCCAAACAGCCTGAGATGTCAGTGTTGCACCACAGGGGCCACTGGGGGGCTCGGTGAGGATCTATTTATTGTCAAAAGAAAGAGAGATGTGGGGAGCATATTGCATGGTCCCAAGCCCAGCTGTGGTGCAGGTAGTGGGGAACCTCAAAGAAGGGATGAATGCAGGGTGAGTGAAGGGGTGAGCTCAGGACTGGTGAAAGATGTTGCTGGGAAACCCCTGTTGGCTCAGGGAACAGCAAGCTGGGTGTTCCTTGGTGAGGCAGGGAACACATTCCTATGGGTCCAGCTCCTCTCCTTTCCATCTTCTCTGCCTGGTACACGGGAGGTGGACAAGACTGCCCTAAACAGGAGAACAGATGCCAGGATGGCCTTTCTGCATGGGTGTTTCTGCAAACACACGCATATGCTACCCATGCCCACACATGATCTCTGAACAAACGCAATAGATGGCACACACACACACACACACACAAGTGCACATGCAAACCCACACTCACAGTCACATGCACACACATACACACATGTGCTCACGCGAACCATCGGAACACACGACACATACACTTGCCCATACTGAACTCATGAATGCATGCCAGCCCTCGTATGCACACATATAGTCTCTTCCAAACACGCGCAAACACACACACAACACACAACACTCACACAAGAGCTCTGGCACATGCATACACATTTGGCACCACCCCCAAAAATACACACATGCACCCAATAAACACAGACACTCACACACACACACCAAAACGCATCCACAGCCTTTGGCACACAGGCATACATAACTGACCCCTATACATCTGAGCACGCACACACACACACACACCTGAGGATACAAAACATGTAAAGAAGACACATGGCCTCTGTCATACAGGAATGCACACATAGCCACTGAATCACACACGCACATATCTACATACTATGAGCTTATGGAAACACGAAGAACATACCACACCACACACAAACATCACACACACAGACGTACACACATACATATGTGCTTATGGAAACACACTGAAGACATCACATCACCCCCCACACACGCACACACACAGCACACTCAGAAATGCACCCCTACCCTTCCACACAGAGCTATGCTTGAAAGCACACACGCACACAGACAACACATACAAGGCCTCCAGCACAGGTGTACACAGTTGACCCTGCACAAAAAAGAAATATACCCATGGGCCTACACAATAAAAACATCCACAGTCTTTGACACACAGGCATACACAACTCTCCCACACACACATTCATATGCACACATCCCTGAGGATACAGATGCATGTGAGAAAAAAACACAATCTCTGTGACATAGGAAGTATAGGAATGCACACTTAACTGCTGAAACACACACAGACACACACACATGCCCATGCCAACCCACATGCGCTCCCTGCACATATCCAATCTCTGGCGGAGAGGCATGCACCCTTAGTTCACAAATGTACACAGAAGTGTACATTTAAACACACACCCATACCACACCAAAGCATTCCACCACAACTGCATACAAACAAGACCCCAAAGCAACACACACATGAACACACACACACACTGCTTACAGAACAGGAGATATGCAATGAAAACATATGGTCTAGGGCACAGAGGCATTCCTAATTGTATACACACACGTCAATGCAAACACAAAGAGAGCCCACACATACACACATTTGCTGACACAGAGGTATGCACGTGTGACCATGCAAATACATGCACCTGTGCTTATGAAACATGCGCACACTCACACTGTCTCCAACACAGAGACATGCACGAGTGGTGATAGATACACACACAAACACACAATCACTCATGGACCTGCACACAGAGACACACAGCAGACACACATGCACACGCAAGGATATTCACAGAAAACACTCACCTACAAGGTCTCTGGCACACAGACATATACACATAGCCCTACAGGATCGCATACCCAGCTGTGCCTGGAAATGAATACGCATGGAATAGAAACACAGGTAACCTCACACAGGCATGAAGAATTCTGCATGTAAGCGTACACACATGCACGTGTGCTTAGAAGCACAGAAATATGTAACACACAAGTAGTCCCTGCTCCCAGGGATGACGCTTACCTGCACACACAGTCCTGCACATGTAAACACGCAATCATGAAACAAACACCTACACACACGGGGTCCAACACCTAGGTATTCATGCTTACCACAAACTCACATATGTGTGCACTTGAAATCTACACACACACAACAGGCAAGCACACTTACACTCAGAGACACATATCTGCAAATGCCGACATACACATGCAGCGCAAATGAAAACACACAATCCCTATGTGCATGCCATCACATGAGGCCTCACAACAGACTCAGCCATGTGCAAGCAAATACACAGGCACAAAACTCAAACACATTTCTCTGGGATGGAGGCATACACACTTGTCTCTCACACACACACACACACCAAACACACACACGGGTACATGAAAGACACAGGCACAACACATAAGCACTCATTATGTCCTGCACACATGTGAACAAAAGAGGCCACACGTGTCGACACACATGTGCAGAAGCATACACACATGTCTCCAATTCAGAGGAATGCTCAGGAGCCACACATTCTTGCACACATAAACAAACACGCACACGAACACATGCACACACATGCACGCACACACACGCAGACCTACCCACATCTGCTCCCTCACACAGCACACTCAGGATGTCACACATATCACAGTGCACACCTGCCTTCCCTTGCACATCTGAGAGAACTATCTCCTGCAGGTGGGTAGTGTTATCTGTGGGAAGGTTGTGAGTCCACAGTGAATGAGTGAATGCCTCCTGCTTGGTCCTCCAAGGAACCTTGGTTTTGCGCTGGACCAGACCAGAAGCATACACAGGATCGCATCACAGCTATGCAGGGCACACTTCCAGGAGTAGGGGAACTGGGCAGAACTCTCCAAGTGATGTGAATGTGGTGGTACAAGGAGCCATGGGGTCATAACAGCACCACTCACCAGGATCCTATGTCGCCTGTATGCCCTGACCTATAGAATAAGGCTCCCACCAGGAGAGGTCTTCCTTTTACCATCGACCCACCAGAACATGACTAGGAAGTGCAGAGTCTCTCTGCAGGCCAAGCCATAAGATGCCCTACCCCATGCTACATATCACTCCCTCAGGTGAAATCCAACAGGAGGGAGGTTGGAGGATCCCACAAGCCTGATTAACTCCTTGCTAGTTTCTGTGCCCCTGATATAAGCCAAGACACAAAGTGCTTCATACTTGCTTAAGGCCCTCTCCTTATACCTGCACGTATATGCAGCATACTCACTAGAGCTGGCCTGGAGATCCCCTTCCCCGTTCTCTCCATGCAGGCAGAGCAACATGTAGACTAGCTCATCCATATCTCACAACAGTGGCCTCCTCAACAACTTCTTCGTGGTCAAACTCAGATGTTCTGCGATATCCACTAACACAGCCGCCATGCCCGAATACATACAAAAATGAAAACACACACACACACACACACACAAACAGACATGCAGACACGTGAAAATACACAAAGAGAAACCCAGAACTGAGAGGGAGACACAGAGAAAGAGCAGAGAGGAGAGAGTGAGGGGGCGGGGGTGGGGGACATGGAAAGGGAGAGGCAGGTAGGGAAGAAACGTGTCTTAGGGCACCTGGGCCAGGGGCTTCAGGTCTGCCTCAGCAGGGCCTGTGGAGACAGAGTTTGTAGCACCCCCTGCACCGTGTCTGGGCTCCTGGGGTTCGCTGAAGCCAGGCTGCCTGCCGACTGAGTTTCAGTGTGCCCATGCAGACGAAACTGTGGGTCTACACTGAACAATTTGGGAAACTACACTGGCTGTGCAGGACAGGGAAGGGGGTGGACAGACTCTCCATCTGCCCCATGTACCCAGAGAATCATTTCCTTCCAATATCTGCCCTGAGCCAGGTGTGCCTGGGCTTCACTAGGTGTTGAAAGTGTTGACACGTGTTCCCTGACCCCCAGAAGAGTGTTGGGGGTGCCACAGCCTCAGAGCATTGGCCCGGAGCTTCTGTTCAGGCAGGCCTGAACAGGTCTCATCCCATCCCCTGCCCTTCCCCCCAGTGCCCACTCCCGCCCAGCAAACACCCACTCCAGGACCACACTGTGCTGCTGTGCATTAGAGGGGTGAGGCCACTGCTGGGGGTGGGGCTCACCGCTGCCGGGGCAGGGGGGGTGCCACCGCTGGAGGGCTGGGGCCCACTGTGGGGGGAGCGGGGCCATCCCCACAGTTCTCCTTGCCCTGGCTCTGGCCCTGCTCTGCCACTGCCCTCCTCCCTCTCCTCTTCCACTGACGCCAAAGCCAACCAGCAGGATGAAGGATACGGCCTGGGCCCAGAAGCCAGGGATGCCCTGGATGATGGCCCTTCTTCCAGCCAAGTGAGAGCTCCGCTTCTGATTCATCCTGCGCTTGAGCCGCAAGTAGGCCCTGGAGGCTTGGGCATTCAGAGAGCGGAGCGCTTTCTGAACCACCTCCAGCGCGGCAAGTGGGGTCCCGGCTGTGTCGGGCCATGGCACTGGCTCTGCCTGCGGCAGCTCCTGGAGCCTCTTGTCCTGCTCTGCTTGCGCCACCTCCTTGTCTTCCACCGACACCACCCCCACCACCAGGGCCCACTCGTCCCCCGCTCTGGCCTCCTCTGTGTCCGGCTGGGCCTCAGCTTCCCGCAGAGCCTCTGCCGCCATCCCCACAGCCTCTAGGGCCAGAAGCAACCCCCGTGTGCCCACAGGAGCCCCGGCTCCCTGAGGGGCCTCCCGTCTCCTCATTGCCCCCTTCCAGGACCAAGGTGGTCCAGGATTCTGGGGAAGCCCCGCCTTCTCCGGACCTCGCCTAACTCTCCATGGGCGGTGGCCCTGAGCCGAGGCAGCTGCGGAGGGAAGGAGATGGCCACGACAGGCAGGTTGAGCTCTGCGGCCCAGGAGGCTGGCGGGCAGCAGCCACCTATCAGAGTGTGTGGGCCTGGGGAACGCATGCGCACAGGGCCTCGGTGCAGGGGGTGTCGGGGGCAGCGGTGGTGGAGGCACGCATGCAGCCTGGGCTGGGCACCGCCTCCGAGCCATGCCCAGGATGCTGGGTGGCCCCCGGATCTAACCAGTGACAGCGCGGTGGGCGTGGCCAACACCAGCTTTGTCCCTTGCCCACGCAGGAGCCAGCCAGGGAGCCGGCCAGTGTTCCTCCTTCAGGGTGGCCTCCGGGCCTCAACCCCAAATGTTTTCTTCGGAGACACCGCCCAGGCCATTCCCGCAAGTCCTCCGGCATCACAGACACACCCTACCCTTTCTCATCCGTTCTCCTGGGACCACTCGACTGGCACCAGAGAATTGAAATCCAGCGGCTGAATCCACTGTCCACCCGCTGCTCAGAGGCCTCACCTGCCCCTTCTCAGCCGACCTGGGGCAAAGCCCTGGAGCCATCACCTGGTGCTCCACCGCTGCCACATCACTGTCCACGTGGCTTTCCCCCTTGACCCGCCTAGTGGTGAAGGGAGCCAGGTGGCCGCCACCAAGATGCTGGATGCAGGGACCATCTCCCTCCCCCACCCTACCAACCCCCAGGTCCCACCTTTCCTTAAAACAGAGGAACCGCACACAAAGCAATGTCCCTGAAGTTAGTTAGCACAGAGCCAAGGTCCGTGGCCGCCCTGGTGTACAGATCTACTAACCCAGGCCTGGTGGGGTCCGTGGTTGCGACTCGGTAGCATGCTAATGGGCCAGACCTCTAGCCCAAAGGGCAATTCTGGGTATTCTTCCATCCAAGCCACCAGTAGGACTCTCTCCCACTGTACTTTCCTCTGCCCAACCCTTTTCCCTGTTCTGTCAGTGTCTCTTCTCTTTGCTTTCTCTTCTGTCGCCTTTCATGTGTCTTCCTTCCAACTCTGCTCCAAGTTCTCCCTTAGTTTATGTCCATCGCTGAATGGAGTACCAGCTGGGGAGGGGATGGCCAAGCGAGCATTAACAGCATGTGTGCCCTTTCTGTGGTACTCATCAGGTCCTTCCAGTCCGAACCACACCTTGTGCAGGTCCAGTCCATGGGGGGGTCATGTGGCTGATAGGACACATGCTGCCAGAGGTGTGAGGAAGTTCCCATGGGCAATGGCAAGGCTGGCAGCGTTGGGGTTGCATCATGGGAGGGCCTCATTTAAAAAGAATAGGTGGGGGTGTCCTGGGGGATTTTGACCGTAAAGAAGCAGGGGGAATTCCCTTGAGGTTACGTGCAGGGTGCTTGGTGGGTGCGAGTGTCTCTATTAAAAGTCTACTTGTCAGGGCAAACAGGGACGCCTGCAGGGAGAGAAATGCATGGCTGTCTGTGGGGAGAAGACAAATTTTCTGAGACTGTCCCTGAAACAGTCCCAGCATTGGAGTGACTGGCGCAATACGAACGGACCTAGCACATGCAACTGTACCCACAACACTAGAGGAGGCTCCTGAGGCAATACTGCACTACAAACAGCACAGCCTTGGAGATGGGGAAGGCTGGGGTGGTGACACGGAGAGGGGGGAAGAGAGGGAGACTGGGAAGAGACGGAGAGAAGCAGAGAAGGCTAGGAAGAGGCGGGTGAGAGAGTGGGAATGGGAGGGATGCACAGGAGGGAAGAGAGGGACATGGGCAGGAGGGAGAGTACTGTAGTAGCAGGGGTGGGAGGGGGAGAGAGGGAGGGAGTGAGGAAAGGCAGAGACAGGGAGGCAGGGCCTTGATTGCCTCAGCTGAATTCATACATTGCAAGGCATACAGACCAAAAGGACACATTGCCTATGAGGAAGGGACCACCCACATGTGCAGAAGCAAGAGGTCCTCTGAGCAGAGCTCAATCCGGTGGTGTCAACGAGGTCAGCAATCATGTTTCCTGAAAACAAGAATCATACACCAAAGGAGGAAGTAATGGAGGAATAGAGGGTGGAAACAGGCCGGGGGTACACGGGGGTACACAGAAACCTAGTACTGCAGTCATGGACATCAGTCTGCCCTGGTCAGTAAAGAGGCTTCGGAACAATGGAGTAAGATGTGGACGACAGCAGAACGAGCAGCCTCTGAAAAGCTGCCCATGTCTATGCTACGTGCAAGAGACTGAGCTTTCAGTCCCAAAGCCACAGAGCAGTTGAAAGTGGGAGGAGCGAGAAAGATGACTGACCTCATGCCCTAAGCGAGGCCACTGAGATCCCTACCCCTCACGGACGGGCAGTAGGTGTGGGGCTGTTCCTCAATTCCCAAGGATGCGTCACCACGTACCTTATGGCCCGGGCAGCCAAGGACTTTTCGGGGCTCACCAAAGATTACAGATGCTGCGCCAACCCCGTTGAAGGAGGAGAGGGTTCTGACTCCAAAATGGAGGAAACGGGGTCCAATTCACAGGTGGACCACCTCAGAGATAGGAACTCATACAACCAACACAAGTCAGGCCAGCAACCCAGCAGCTGTAGCAAAGCAGAGGCCAAAAGGTGCTTATGGGGGCCCAACAATGGCATATCCGGGATGCCCACAGATCCGAGATCAGAGACGTGATGGCACAGGTAGAGCCACACCAAGTCACGCCAAGGCACGCTCAAGAAGACACAGAAACACGGGCAAAAAGTGGACCCCCCTTTACCCAGACAAGTACACGAAGTTCCAGAGTGGCCAGGGACAGATGCATGTGCTCCAGAGCCATGGAGGCAGAACGCCTGGCAGTTCCTCAGGCAGTCCTCTCCTATCAGACAGCGCTCTGGGTTATAGAAGTTTTGTTCCCTTAGTGCCCAGGTTCCTGTTCATGCTGCTTCAAGGAGGGAAGCGATAGACCAGATAGAGAGTGCCAGGCAGCGGGGCAAAGTTTACTGGGCAAGGGCACCAAGCTCCCGGGAGGACTGCCATGTTCCCATTCAACTTTAGGGGTTTTTGTAAGCTCTTTCAGGGACCTTGAGAGTGAGGCCCCTGTGGATTCACTGTGAAGGTGCTGCCGGTCAGGGCTTTGATCATGCCCCTGTCTACCACATCCACAGGGCTGATGGGTTGGCCTCTGGACACTCGCTGCCTCAGCCTGGGACAGGGACCGATGTTTCATGGTTAGTGGCTTTGTTTCAGCTTGTGTTGCAAAAGTCAGCCCTGCAGAGGCTGCTAGACAGGATACCCTCGTGCTCTTGTCTAGGTGGGAAAACAGAATGCTACCGCAGATTTGTCTTAGAAGTCCTGGCTCCCTGTCTTAGGGTTGGGGACCCTGGCCCTGACTTCCTCGCCCTCCATGGACTCCTAACATCTGGGGATCCCTGAACTCCAAAAGGATCCGCCCTCCACAGCCTCACCTTCTCTCTGGGCCAGGCCAAGCTGGGCTGGGGGGAGGGGGCGGGCCATGCTTCAACACCAGCCCAGTGCTCAGAGTCAGGTGGGAGATGCCTACGAGTGGGGGACCCTGTTCCTTCCTCTCCCCTAGGCTTCACATCCTTGGCAACAGCCTACCAAATGCCACAAGCATTGAGGAATATGCAGCAGCCCCCGAAATGGCCCAGTCCGAGGACCCCTTAAGGCCATGCTCCACAACGGGAGTTGTCCCACTCCCGCTGTTCAGTGAAGGTCCAGCACCTATGAGAGTTTCAGCGGACCAGCACAAGCAGAGCCAGGTGCCAGCGTGTGGGCGCCCATCAAGGATACCCCAGCATTTCCAGGTCAAGAGTCCAAGAAGACCGGTCTCCCCTACACTCTTAGAGAGACGAGCCTTCCCTCCTGGAGCCTCAGGCACCTCCACCCACCCTGGAAGGGGCAAGGCTAAGTCATAGAGATCATCAACTGCACAGCCTGACACAGAACAGGCGATTTGCACCATACACTGAAAGGGACCAGAAGCACCCATGAGTTTGACTGCCAAACTCTCCTGGGTGAGACTTGTGACAGGTACTCTGTTCGAGCCAGGTCTTTCCATGGACCTTCACACAGAAGGCTAAGACCTCAGACTATGGACAGTGCCCCATACTTTTGGAAGCCACCTGTGCGCACACAGACGTCAGCCAGGGGCGCAATGCTCCCTGAGGTGTTGGTGAGGACTAGGTGTCGCTCGTGGTGGCATTTCCCTTTCGGGGTCCACACCGGATGGAGGGCAGTGGGCTGATGCCTTAAGCCCGTGGAGAGAGTCAGCATGGGACAGACACTGCAAGGGACGGGTGGCTACAGCCGTGTTGCTGTAGCATTTAGCAATCCTCCTACCCCTCGCCCTCTCCTCTGTTTACCATCTGGGGGACCCCAACCCAAG
>JAHRIG010009363.1:59778-77809 GCA_020311275.1 Eira barbara | reverse complement strand
ATATTTCCTGTAGAGCTGGTTTGGTGTTTGCAAATTCTTTCAGCTTGTGTTTGTCCTGGAAGCTCTTTATCTCTCCTTCTATTTTCAATGATAGCCTAGCCGGATATAGTATTCTTGGCTGCATGTTTTTCTCGTTTAGTGCTCTGAATATATCATGCCAGTTCTTTCTGGCCTGCCAGGTCTCTGTGGATGGGTCCGCTGCCAATCTATTGTTTTTTACCCTTGTATGTTACAGACTTCTTTTCCCGGGCTGCTTTCAGGATTTTCTCTTTGTCGCTAAGACTTGTAAATTTTACTATCAGGTGACGAGGTGTGGACCTATTTTTATTGATTTTGTGGGGCGTTCTTAGCATCTCCTGGATTTTGATGTTTGTTCCCTTTGCCATAGTAGGGAAATTCTCTCCAATAATTGTCTCCAATATACCTTCTGCTCCCCTCTCTCTCTCTTCTTCTTCTGGAATCCCAATTATTCTCATGTTGTGTCGTCTTATGGTGTCGCTTATCTCTCGAATTCTCTCCTCGTGGTCCAGTATTTGTTTGTCTCTCTTTTGCTCAGCTTCTTTATTCTCTGTCATTTGGTCTTCTATGTCACTAATTCTTTCTTCTGCCTCATTTATCCTAGCAGTGAGAGCTTCCATTTTTGATTGCACCTCATTAATAGCTTTTTTGATTTCAACTTGGTTAGATTTTAGTTCTTTTATTTCTCCAGAAAGGGCTTTTATCTCTCTGGAGAGGGTTTCTCTAATATCTTCTATGCCTTTTTCAAGCCCGGCTAGAACCTTGAGAATTGTCATTCTGAACTCTAGATCTGTCACATTACCAATGTCTGTATTGATTAGGTCTCCAGCCTTCGGTACGGCCTCTTGTTCTTTTTTTTGAGGCGAGTTTTTCCGCCTTGTCATTTTGTCCAGACAAGATTTGCTTTCTCCTGCTGTGGAATTCCGCTGTTCTTGGTGAGTGAAGTTGGTCTTAACTGGGTTTCTGTTGATGTTCTGGGGGAGGGGCCTGTTGTGGTGATTCTCAAGTGTGTTTGCTGCAGGCGGAATTGCACCGCCCTTGCCAGGGGCCAGGCTAAGTAATCTGCTTGGTTTCGCTTTCGGTAGCTTTTGTTCCCTGAACGCTTTCCGTAGAGTTCCAGAGGACGGGAATGAAGATGGCGGCCTCCCAATCTCCGGCCCAGAGGAGCCGAGAGCTTGGGGTTCCGCTCCTCAGTGCGCCCTCAGCGAAAAGCGCCCAACCACCCCGCCTCCCTGGCCTGCGGTCGCGCCTTGAGGAAAGCGGTCAATTGCTGGCACTTGGAGAAAAGTGCCAGGTCGCTTCTGTCTCCGTGGCCTCCGGCCGCGCTCTGAGCCCACCCAGCCTGCGACCAGCACAAGGTAACCCCGGGCTGAGAGCTCACTCCTCAGCTTTGTCGCTGTAGCCGGCTTCCCCGCTCTAATACCTGCGAGCTCTGCGGCCCTCAGACACCCCCGGTCCTTCTGTGACCCCGCGGGACCCGGGGTTACGCTGACCCTGCCTGGGTTTCCCCCGGTTTAGCCTCTGGAGCGATGTCTCCCAGTGGAGCAGACTTTTAAAAGTCCCGATGTTGTGCTCCGTTGCTCCGCCGCTTGCCGGGAGCCGGCCCCTCCCCCCGGGGTCTATCTTCCCGTCGCTTTGGATTCACTTCTCCGCAGGTCCTACCTTTCAGAAAGTGATCGATTTTCTGTTTCTAGAATTGTTGCTCTTCTTCTCTTCGATTTCCCGTTGGATTTGTAGGTGTTCACAATGGTTTGATAAGCTATCGAGCGGATCTCCTGCTACCCGCTGTCGTCTCAGCCTGCTACTTCTCCGCCATCTTGACTCCCGTCCCTAAGAAGAAACATTTTTAAATTGCTGTAAGATTAAGTGAATATTTTTAGCATCTAACTACAAATAAAGAATCACAAAAATGATGATTCTTAAAGTTTTAACGTTATTTGGTAATATTTAACATTAATAATATATTAAGAAACTTAAGAAGTACCTAAGTAAAGACCTTATAAAACTACCTCAACTGGGGTAGTGTATTAATCATGTTTTGCTGTTTTCTGTATTTGGTGGTGCTTTGACAACTGGGGTTGTCAGGTCAAGCCTGTCCCACCTAGGGCTAGTTAGTTCCTAGAGATTACAAACAACTCCTCTATAAGCATGACTTTCACATACAAACTAACAAAGCCAAAGCCCATACCCCAACCACCAACTTTATCTAATTCTTGTACACCAAGCTAATATTTCCCAGCCTAAGTCATCTCAGAACAAAGTATTTGACCACTCATAACCCAGAGCCCACTGGAAGTATTCGAACTATTTAATCCAAAGCTTGCTCAAGTTTGTCTACCCTGCCTTGGCCATTCCTTTCCAAAGAAACCACCGTAAAGGCTCTGGGCCATACCGTTCCCTCACTTCTCTGCTCCTTGATCAACTCGGAGCTTCCCCATGTGGCTCTGCATGGCCTAGCAGGCACCCTTCCCTTATTAGCACCTGCAAGTAATAAAACTTTCAATGGCATTGACCTCATTGTGTCATCATTCAGTCATCTCTATAAATTAAAATCAAGCCCTATCAAAACAGGCAGTAATGCGATGACAAATTATAGAAGAAATGTAATTTATTGTTGAGTTCTCTTCACTTTGATAGTAACTCTGATAATACAGTTCTGATACAAAATATGTAATTTACTAAAGCACATCTATTCCTTGGTCTCTGAGCTGTTCTTTTTTCTTTCCACCAAGCTGTTATTTGTTGCTCCTATCCTTCTTCTCCCACTTACCTATCAATCTTCACTTACTCCATATGCTTGTCATTCTTTGTATGCCATTTTCCTTATATAACTCCTTCATACTTTATAATTTACTCAAAATCCATACAATTATTCACCTATATGAAATTGCCTATGAGAGGTCTTTAAACTTATGAGGACAAAATCAAACTATAACTATAATTATACTGAGCTTATTTTATGTACTATGAGAAAAATCAAAGTCTAGAGTGTAGGTTAATTCTCCAGTTAATTAGAAGAAATTATATTGCAAGAACACAGTAATTTCATTCAACTGGACAACTGCCTACCCTATTCTTATTGAACTAGTCACTTATAAGACAGTCATGTAAGATTAAGAACTCTCACATTTAGGACATAATTTATGAATCAGAGCTATAACCCTGTAGATATTGTAAACCACATATCCTATGTGTCTTCTTCCCACTGAACAGAACTTGGAAGGAAGAAATGACAAGTCCCAACTAATATTTTAAAAACGTAAATATGTGATATTTTATTTGACAGACAGAGATTACAAGTAGGCAGAGAGGCAGGCAGAGAGAGGAGGAAGCAGGCTCCCTGCTGAGCGGAGAGCCCGATGCGGGGCTCGATCCCAGGACTCTGGGATCATGACCTGAGCCGAAGGCAGAGGCCCAACCCACTGAGCCAACCAGGCGCCCCGTAAATACGTGATTTTTAAAAAAAATACTCAGTATACATAAATAAAATTAGAGTATATAGTTTAAAGAAAGAAATGGAGCTAGCTTGGAAAAGTGGCTATCAATAAAATGCCTCAAAGTTAATTTATTTGATTCTCAACATTCTATTAATTGAGAGTATATCAAAAGAGCTTTAGAATTAATAATGATAACAAGTATAAAGAATTCCAGAAGTTTTTCTGAGCTAAGTGATTACATTATTTTCTTGAAAAAATAATAAACATTGGGGAATATTTATAATTAATTAGAATGTTCTAACCTAAACATTTTATTAATTATTCATGTATATTTTCCCAACTATACTTATATCCCTCTCTGCCATCCTCTGCATATCATATTGAAAAATAAACATGTCTTTTCTTGGTAATATATTATCAGCATTAATAAGGATCAATTCAGTTCTTCTATAAATATAGAAAAAGATATTCATACGATAGGAAAAATGGTGTGATTGCTACTCTAATCACAGGTTCTCTCTCATTCCTGGAAAACCATTTTCTGCTTTATTATAAATATCCATTTGTTAAGCTTTTTGTCATGCATTTTTAGGAATCTATATGATAGCTAAGCCTGAAAGAGAATTCACTGGTTTATGGAATTCAAATAAGGTTTTAAGGACTAATCCATAAGAAGAGAATATAGTCAAGCCTCCTCAATAACTTGAGTCAGTAATTCACACCTGGAAGTTATATCTTGTCTCCTCTACCCTTTGCATATAGACTTTATTCTTTCTTATACAGGACCCATAGACACTGACAACTCTACAATTTTCTGTCTTCTGATTTTAGTTAAGAAAGTCAAGACTAGCATTCTTTCATCCCTGGTCTCACAACTCTAGAAACAGGAACATATTAATGTTCCCTAAGTTACTTGCTAGGAAATATTCAGTGTGATGGGTAGATAGCATCCTATAAAAACACTGGCAGCTTCTATTGAGGAGAAGGACAAACTTGAGGGGAGGTGAGAAAGAGTTTCTTTAGGGGACAAAAATGGTGCTGAGGATATAGTGGATTGATCTCTGTCCTCTAGGTGGAAAAGCTAATTTTTAATCAATTAGCAAAAGAACTATAACTCTTTACCAGCTTGCAAAGACCTCTTATATTATATATCACTCTGGGAATTTAGATGAGCTTTTATGGCATCCAAATAATGCCCAAATCTTCTCTGTCAAACTCATCATTCATTTGATCTTCAAAATTAACAAGTCAAAAAAATTTACAAGATGAAGCATGCATTTGTTTTATATGCACTTTATTTAACCATTCAAAGAATTTAAAAGAAGGATCACCCCTTTAATTTCCTTGTTCTCATTTCTGATTCAAATTAGACCATGGCTCAAGAAATGGAGGGCATCAATAAAAAGCAAAGAGAAAGTGTTTGGCTTTTGTATTCCAAGATTCTGGTGATTTAAGAGGTTTTCAGGCATATTTTGATTCTAAAGGAGTTGATCCTTGCAAACCCACTTTAGCACTGCTCCTCACCCAGTGCAACACAACCTCTTTCTAACCTTTTATCGTAAGTGGCATCAGCGGTCAGTACTGCTAAGCAAAACCATGGAGGAAGTTGGGTTAGAGCTCCTGTCTTTTGGTTTTCTTTGGTGGCTTGCATGCCATAGCAACTTGAAGCAGTCACCAAGATATTCCAGCATATGTGCCAAGAAAGTCTAGTAGGCTGTACCCTAAGAGGAGGCCCTAGCTTTAGGCTACCAATTTGACTGCTGGAAACAGAACAGAGGAGAACAAGGTCTGCTGAGGCCTGCATCCAAATACTGCATGAAGGCAGAAAAGAAGGGAAGAGAAGAAAATACTTGCGAATGGGATTCGGTTTCAATCTTGGATTCTTACCAATAGGATTAAGAGGCGAGAGCTAGGAAGAGGATGGAAGAAAGAGGCAGAGCCCCAATGGACCAAATCAAACCTTAACTCCGCCATGAGATGGCCCTCTCCATCGTCCATCTCCAGCTGCCCTTACTCGCTGTCTCGTGCCTCACTATTACAGCATGCTCCCACTGTCCGTTTTCATCAGTGCTCTTGATTCTTTTTCTTCCACTAGCTTGAAAGCCTGAGAGTGAGGAGACCATTTAACATGTCCCAGGTAGGACTTTCAATTCCCCACAGACTTGCCACAGGCGTGCTCTCAGAGACTGAAGCCGGGTGGGGATTTATTCCGAACGTACTTAACAGAGATGAGAAAATACCTATCATGAATACTTAAATATCTGTGAATGCCTTATTATAATTTCTTTTCATTTTCGTTTCTCAGAATCAGGTAGACTAACAGAAATAAGAGACAGCAATTGTGCAGAAAATGTCAGTGGAACACACTGGGAAAGTTGGACAAAGAGCTGTTAACCAAGCACTTTGCCTGTTTTTACTTGGTTCATGGCGATATTAACTCGAGAGATTCTTGAAATGAATTTGTTGTATTGCAAGCTTGATTACTTACCCATCCCTAAATTATTCCATCATACAAATGATAGCTTATATTTAATGAAAGAGGCCACTTATTTAACTGCAGATTATTTTTGAGATATCCTTTTAACCTACTTCCCTGTGAAAATGAAAATAGGGAAAAATGTACTTCCACAAATCTTCAAAGGCATGCATTTGTGCTTTTTATAGAAGAAAGAGTGGAATGACGATGGCACGCCTTTCCTCCCACACATCTTTATTAGGCCTAGAAATAAGATATATATAATTATAAAAAGTAATTTCTCATGGATACAAATGCTGCCCCAGAGACTACTGAGAAGGCAGAAAGGGTGGCGTGGTGACCAGACACATAAAGTCTTGTGACCTCAGTCCCTGTGCTGGTTTCCCAATACCACTATATGCCTTCCCGACTTTCACTGAAGAGTTGTGTTCTTGGCATTTAACAGGGGACCCAGAAGTTATTCTTCCAGAAGTGATACAAGCATATTTTTTTAAGGCAATATAATAGGTTTTATTCCTTCCTGTAATTTTAAGAGCTCTTTATTTATACTGTTCTGAGCTTAGTGGGAAAAGATCTTAAATATGACTTTAATGCTGATAATCTTGATAAACGTTCTAGATGAGACATCTAATCCTGAGTATCTCCCTTGTTTTATAAGAAGAATGAAATCTTTACAGGTAGATAATATAGATTCAGTGTTTTTGTTATAATTTCTAAAGAAACGAGGTACATGTTCCCATCTTAGTCACACATCATCAATATAAAAATTAATATATTTTCTAATTTTTGTACTGAGTCTTCAAAATCCAGTGTGTTTTTGATACTTATAGTGCATCTCAATTCAGACGAGACATATTTCAAGTACTCAGGCACCACATACAGCTAGTGGCTATCAACTAGACAGCATAGCTAATGCTAAGGAGTTACGAATGTCTGTTAAAAAGAATTAATTTTGGAATTATGTATGGAAGTATGATTTCTCACAGATTTTATTTGATCCTTAGGAAAGTAAATTTACCACTTAGGCTGTGAGATTGAGAGTTTTTTTCTTTGAAGATTTTATTTATTTATTTGACAGAGAGAGAGAGAGAGAGAAAGCACAAGCAAGGGGAGCAGCAGAGAGAGAGAGAGGGAGAAGCAGTCTCCCTGCTGAGCAGGGATCCTGATACAGGGTTCCATCCCAGGACCGTAGGATAACAACCTAACCTAAAAGCAGACACTTAACCAACTGAGCTACCCAGGCGCCTCAGATTGGGAGCTTTTTAAATATCTTCTGTATTCACCCAACTAAGCTAAGTCTAGGACAAATTTAATTATATGTAATCATCAGTACAAGTAAATTGCCATCTAATAAATGCTTCCTATTGTCAGCCTGAATCTTGGTACTTGGATACCAGTCTCCATTATTTTGTATTTTGTACTAAGGTGCTTTCTAATTAGATTGGTTTGGTAAATTAACATTCAACCCCTGATCTTTCCACCTACAGTTTTTTCAGTTGACCCCAAAACAAGATTTGTTCTCAGTAAACCCCAAATTTCATTTTCTTAGCAATCCTGGAGGGTAACTGCCTGCCATTCCCTAGAGGAAAGTCTTTGTAGAACTGATTATTGGTTAAGTTGCCTCTTCAGAGCCCACAGCCCATCACAGTCCCCATCCAAACAACCTGAGCAATGTCATTTTTTCCCAGCAGCAGATTCAGACTGATCTGGTGCACAGACTAAGCCAACAGCTGCTCACTGTATGATTTCGAGAAATCCAAAAAAGCTCTCATTAGCTCCTAACTGGTTTTCTCCATTTTGAAAAACTATCTCCCAGTATTTACTGCACTGGCATTCTCTTCTAGAGCCACACTTTGCTGAAAAGACAAAATATGGTATCACACATTCAACTCACTGGTGTTCAGCATAATCCAGACACTAAGTGATAGAGAACCGTTCATTTTAGATTGAGGGAGGAAATGAAGGAGCCTGCAGGCCCTTAAGGGATAATGCGATGATGTAAGTAACAGACCCGGAGAGTCTGGAGCACTAGTGATCCAGGAAAGATGTGGGCACACAACAGAGAGCGATCAAAAAAGAAATATGTGAAAGAATAGCACTATTTTATAATTATAATTTTTACAATTATGTCTTGGGCTATGTCTTTCTAGTAGATCTTAAGTTGGGATGTTTTGAAAATATTTGATTTGTGGAACGCCTGGGTGGTTTAGTTGGTTCAGAGTCTGCCTTCGGGTCAGGTTGTGATCTCAGCGCCCTGGGATCCAGCCCCGCATTGGGCTCCTTGCTCCAAGAAACAGGGAACCTGTTTCTCCCTCTGCCCTCCCCTTGCTTATGTCTCTCTCTGACAAAGAAATAAAACCTTAAAAAAAAAAAAAAAGAAAAGAAAATATTTGGTTTCCTTATTCATTTGGAGTATTTGTGCTACCCTATAGACTAAATTCTGGTAAGGCAAATTCTGGTATTTTTAAAGAGGAATTGATTAAATAATTCAAAATAGAAAAAAATGAATTAACTAAGGCTACTTGAATCTACTGTTATTTTGGTAATGAAGTAACCAAATAATTCACTACAGAGAAAATTTGGCACTTTTTTTCCTCCGAGACCTTGACAGAAAATGTTCTACCCTCTTTTCTATTATTTTTTCAATGAGATATTAAATGTTCACTTTGGGAAAATGTTCAGAAAATCCTCTCTTAAAGTATAATTTTAATGTGTCAGAAACTGTAATTTGTGCCAGAGAACTAAGTGATAGGGGTCCATTGTGGGATTTTTAAATACATCCTTAATGGTTTCTAAACCCTTTTGTGAACTACATTAGTGTGAAATGTTATTTATTTAATCAAACAGAGCCATTACTCACAATAGGAAATGCACAACCCTATCTCTGTTGAGAACTGGAAAGAGCTTCTAGGGTAAAGAACAGAACAGAGCTGGTATTTAGGAGGGCAAATAACAAGACAAAACCAAATGAGTTTGACTGCCTCTTTTATGCCTAAGTTCAAAATGGAATCCATAGAAGAATTAGTTATCTAAATTCCTTTTCACATTGTGCCTCTCCAATGAACTTCCCTCTTCAGAGGCTCCACAGCTGCTCAAACAAATAAATTCTGCAGTGAAGGGTTTTTGAGGAAAGTACGGAACTGTGACCCAGGTCGGATTCTTATCCTTCTCTCGTCTGCTGCAGGCGTCACCCCCAGCGCTGAGGTATGGGCAATGGGAGCATGCTCTGAATGTTGAAAATGTTGCCCAAAGCAGAGCATCTTTATGAGGTAAAGGTGTAGTAAAAATTAATTGTGCTTCTGGAAGGGAGTTATTATATATATATGTGTATGGCAGAACAACAGAAGGTGGAATCCGCACCAGGTGAATTGATACAGTAGTTAAAACCCAGGCTCTGAAACCTGATGGGTTCAAGTTTCAATCTGGCCACTCGCTAACTGGTGTGAGCAAACATGCATTGTTCCAAGGCTGTTTCATGTATTAATGCAACACAGTAGCTGTTGACAGAGTTATTCTACATTTGAGTGGCGAATAAACAGGCATGGGGAATGTACCTCTCCCACAGGTAGGAAATGAGGAGCCTGGTTTGAATGCAAAACAGTTATTGTGGAGTCTGGGCTTTAAGCAAACATGTGCACAGGTGACAGTGACTTCTTACTTCTGTTTCAGTTAATGAACCTTTCTTTTCTGTTTGATCATCTGTAAAATGGAGATAAATACAGGACAGATCTCATGGGGTTAAATGTTCACTCATGAACACAGTGAATTTAGCACAGTGCCTGAACCCCAGTAAATACTCAGTAAATGTAGTTTTACCCAAGGTATGCCTTTCTTCCAGTCAGTCTCTATTTTATCTCTAAATGTTAATTAGTCAAGACTGCTAAATCTGTTTATTGGATCAGACTTCAAAAACATCTCACCTTAACAGTTGATAAATGTCTCAAGCAGGTGTCATTGGATATTGCAACTGTCAACTGTTATGATTGCATCTGTGGTGGTGAAAATGTCAACGTGATACATGGAATGATTAATGCAGCAAAGAATAAATTGCTCAGAAGCATGAACCAAAGCCTCTAACGTGTGGAATGATCACCTGCACTTATCTGCCTCATCTGAATCTTTTTGCAGGGCAAGATCTATTCAAAGCAACCTAGATCTTAGACCAGGTGGCAATCTCAAAATATGCTTATATAAGTTAGCACTCTTTTGCCATGAATTCTAGTGAAGGGGCAGAAGGGATGCATAGTAGGTATGTGCACCTGCTACTTTGTGTTTAGCAAACAAGTGACAGGGAGCAGCAAAGAGAGGTTATCCAAATAATACACTAAGAAGAGTCATTCTTGACCTAAATCCCAAGGGATGTTTAGTAAAAGATACTGGATTTTACGCTGGATTTTCCTATTACAAATGATTGGAAAAACTTACTGAAGACCTATAAGGACATCTATTTAGGTAAGGTATCCAAAGAATATGTATAGATAATGAGAAATAAGACAACTTTATAAGATAATTCATTTCAAAGTTCAGGGTATTATAGACTTAAATGATGATAGACTTTTGATATACCATTTCTAGTCTTTAGGGACTCAGGGTATTAAAAGTACTGACTCTGGAGCCTGATTGGCCTAGGCTCAAACCTTGGCTCAGTGATTTATTATAAGCTGTCTGATTTTAAGCAAATTATGTAAATTCTCTTCACCCCCAATGTCCTCAACAAGAGATGATGATAAAAATAATAGCATCTACTTTTAGGTTGTTATGAGTACTCAAGAATTAGTAGGTGAAAAAGGAATTCTGAAAACATTTAAGAAGAATGCCTGGCTCATTTTTTAAATAAATGTGCTCAACAGGTTTTATTTTACATCTTAAGAAAATGTTATTAGTAGGTAGTGAATTTCCTACAGGTGCATTAATACACCGAGCAAATATGCTAACTATGTAAGGTCACCAGGGTGCTATTTACTTTTCAAGTGTTATTTCTGTAATTTGCTAAATAGCTTCATCAAAGCACCTCATACAGCACCAGAAAAAAAAAAAAAAAAAAAAAGAAAATTGCCAAGTGGAACTTATAGAACAGATTAAAACAGTAATCAAATTGAGAAAGATTTAAACAAAAGGGATGAGATAGTTTAGCCTATTTTTTTCTTTGATAAATCAAGGAGCAATGTAAATATTCATATGGGGAGATTTAGCAAAGATAAATATAAATTGCCTCTTGCAGGATGTGACTATCATTAAATGAGGATACAATTTCAGATTAAGGAATTACTATCTAGTCAGCGGTCTTAAGAACACAATTTCATTATGCTTTGAAAGGAAAGATAAATAGAATTTAGGTTAACCACATAATGTTGCTACTCGAGAAAAGTCAAATTTTCAAGGAAAGAAAACAACATTATTATTCTCTTCTGTTATATAGGCCATTTTGTTCAGAAGTACTGCATTTGGCAAAATGAAGTAATTTGGAAAAAAGAATATTATAAAAGATATGAACTTTGATGACAAACATAACAATTTTCTATTTAATTGTTCTGCCTGTAATTGACCTAGAAAGAACAGCAAAGGTACTTATTTTCATTCAAAAGGTCACATACCAAAATGATAATAACTAGAATAGAAACCAAGTATTTTCACATATTAACCAGGCTAAAACAGGAAGTACTGATGTTGAAATGCATTAGTCACAATATATCATAAATCCAGCTTTGCAAGGTATGATTGCTCAATAACTGACTTGCGGATTTTCAGCAGATACAATTCTTTGACCATATCAGCATGTTCCACCAGTAAGTATTTGTAACATGAATTTTATGACTTACCTGACCTTGAAAAAGGTTTCGTTACAGATTCCACAAAGAAAATAATAAGACTTTATCAATCCATCATTACAAATATAAATTCTAGGCCTGTAAACAAGTTTGAATAAGGGATTTTTCACTACACTTCCTCAATACTTAGTTCTCACTGACATTCTGTCATGAATGCATATGTTTTTTACACATTAAATTTGCATTTGAAGCATCTTTAGCAAGCAAGATGCCGACAGGATTCAGGCAGTGAATAAAAAGTTTCTTTAAGTAGATATGCCATGAAGAATTACTCCAATTCTCTTATTGACCCAAAGGCCATGCTGTATATATAGGAAACTCTTCTCTGAGAACAGCCATGGACACTTGACCCTCAGGTTTGCCAGGACAAGAGGACATCCTCACTTTGGGTGGGCCTTGGGGCTTATTCCCACTCTCCACATTAAAACACAATCTACCAACCCTGGAACACAGTCTGTACCTGTTGTGCCCAAGTTTTCGCGTCCGAGAGACCACCAAGGAGCCAACACCGATGCAATCACATGAGGGTTTATTTGACAAGCTTAAGCTTGGGCCCAAGTATACCCGATGCAGTGGAGTAGGGACTTGGACCCCGAGGTGACATGCTTAAGCTTGGGCCCAAGTATACCCGACGCAGCAGAGTAGGGACTTGGACCCCGAGGTGACATGCTTAAGCTTGGGCCTAAATATACCCGATGCAGCGGAGTAGGGACTTGGACCCTGAACCAGACTACAGTCAGAGATTTTAAAGGCAGAGTAGGGGTGGACTTGGCAGTGGGCGAGGACAAAGCGGGTGTTCAGAAGGGCTATCAGGGTAAAGAAGACTGTCAGAATATTGGAGGCCCGATTATTATCAAGCCAAGGCTGTTTTCCCTTTAATGAGGCACTAACATGAAGACGGTTGGGAGTTTCGTGGTGGAATGTCACATTTCTCCTATCAAAGCAGCCTTGTTAGTGAGATTTAGCACTGGGACATTTGTAAACCGAGGGAGACTCCTGTCTTGCAGGATTGTGATTTCTACAAGTTAACTATTTGTTCACACATATTACCGAGGGGAGGGGAGCGGGTGGAGAGGGGGTGCAAGGTGCCAGCTTTTGCTTTGTCAAGATGGCTGTACTTATGTCAGGGCTAGACTCGAGGTAAGTACAGCCTCGTTTTTCTTGGCCTCCACAGTACCAACAGGACTGGACACATCCCAGCCTCTGTCCATTAAAGGTACATTTAAAATAATCTGAGCTCAAAAAAAAAAAAAAAAAAAAATCTGAGCTCCCTAAGCACTTAAAAGGGAGAAAACCTGATTAATAGAGGGACAAAGACTGAATTTCTGGACGTCTTTTTTAACCAAAGTGTATGGTCTCCAGCAATGAGACCATAGGACTAAATAAGGACTAAATGAGGAACCTTATTTTCATTCTACATTTAAGGATGTTCTTTTCCAGAGTCTAACATCCTACTATGACCTATGGGCTAAATCTTGCTTGCTACCTGTTTTGTTTGTTGTTTATTTGTCTTTGTTTTTATTTTTGTGACCTATGAGGTAAAAATGCTTTAAATATTTTAAATGGTCACATTTTAAATGGTTGTTTAAGTACCTAAATAATATCCTCAAATTTATCTCTTTCCCTCAGAGCCTAAAATATTATCTTGTCTTCTGCTGAAAAAGTTTACCAAGTCTGGCCCCAGTTAGATAAAGTGAGGCTTATATCTACTAGAACTCTTCAGTCAGTTGCTTAAAGCCTAGATGATTGTGACTTTCTGCCCATTAAAAGTTTTTATTAGAAATGTTATAAAACAGGTCATTACATGGATGGCATTGGAGCATACAGCTCCCTGACTTTAAAGAAATGAAAGAATTCATATAAATTGAGTTGTATAATGGCAATCATATCATTAATGACTCCAGAAAATATCAATTTGTATTTTCCACATAGTAAAAATAATAGCTATGTGGGTAAAATAGCTAACATTCCAATATTAAAGAGGATGGTTTTCATTTTCATTGTAAAGTTAGCATTTCCCAACAATTATGAACAGATCTCTACTGCCTCTTGAGCTTTTAACAGTTTGAGTTGATAATAGTTACCATATTGAGAAATATTTGTGAAATTTTAGAATAAAAAGTTCAATAGATTTTCCTGCAGGACTGACTTATTCTCATTCTAACTTAGGTTTAGAGGTCTACCCGACATTCTCAAATCTTGAAGTTGAAATAAAGGCTGAACCCCTTCAGTGCCAAGAATGGAACAAGGGATCTGAGTTTCAGCTCATCAGTTGATGACAATATCAATTTATACTGAACACAAGCTAGACCTTGAGATTTTTGTTCTATGGCTGAGAAAAGGCCATCTTTTTAAATATCCTTCTTCATTGGTCCTGCCACTTCTGCAGAGAGCCTGGCATTCATATTTTAACAGGTAAAATTCAATTTAGCATGCCTTTCCATCAAGTTTGTATTTGTATGTTATTTCATTGAAGTATAGAATCATTCTTAGATAAATTGCTTCCATGAGTGTTAGAACGAATAAAGTATTTATGGCTCCAAATTCTTCATGAAACATTCAATCCACCTACTGTGAGTAGCACATAAATAGTGTTGATGGACTGTCAAGTAGAAAAGAAAAGGAAAAAATGAACAGTACACAAATTTATATCACACCACGGAATTCAAAGGACACTGTTCCCATTACACGTAAATCAGAGCATATAAAACAATAAAGTTTTCTCAAATGGCTTATAGTGCAACAGATGTCAGCTGTGTGCTGTTGAGAAGCCAAAAGAGATAAGGAAAAGTTAGGCTGAGTTCTATGTTTATCAAAATACAACATATCCAAGTCCTTACTGCAGAAAAAAAAATTGTAACATTGAGACATATTCACAAATACTATTTCCTATATACTAAATAGAAAAAAAAAAACTTTGAAAGAATTTTGAGTTAATCATCATCCCCAAAGTCACTGATGATATTTGACAAAAGGATAATAACTATGTGTAACTGACTCTGTCAAATGGATGACTTCCCTTTGTCACTTTATAGCAACTATCCCTGTCTCCTTGTTCTTATCACTGTGTTTTCTTGTCTAGGTTTTGTTTGGCCAACTATTAAGTGGAATTAACAAGAGGATCTTCCTTTACATGTCTACTTTAGCAGGTTGTTATGAGGATTAAATGAGTTCATGTATTTAAACCACTTAGAAAAGAGCTGTCAACATCATCTCTTCAGAGACCCTATGGTAGATCTGATGGTTGTTAACTCCTTGTGTAAGCTCTTCATAAGTTCTTTTTTTTTTTTTTTTAAGATTTTACCCATTTATTTGTCAGAGAGAGAGAGAGAGCGATAAAGCACAAGCAGAGTGGTAGAGGGAGAAGCAGGCTCCCTGCGGAGCAAGGAGCTCAATGTGGGACTTGATCCCAGGATGCTGGGATCATGACCTGAGCCAAAGGCAGCCGCTTAACCAACTGAGCCACCCAGGCGTCCCAGCTCTTCATAAGTTCTTAAGCAGAAGCAACAACTTATCCTGTCTTGTGCCACCCACATACATGTAGTTGTAATAATTATGGCTACCACCAAGCCAGTGGTGTGCTGTTAAATATTTAACCACTGATATCCGGGGGGTGGGAGAGAACCTTCATTTGTATAGATTTCCATCATGCAATTTCAAACTCCAATGAGTTGAGAGAAGTGGAGTTGGGAAAGCAGGCAAAACTGGCTCTTACCAGAGGCCAGGCTTCACTACACTATCACATCCTCTCCTGGTTTCTTTCACATAAAGATGTGTGTTTATCAACCAAGAGGAATATACCTTATGACTGCAAGATTTAGTGACAGGGAGTTACAAGAATCAGTTCATATCAGAGTCTGAGGGGAATTCTGGTCACAGCTATCCTCATTCATATTAAGCCTCTATAATGTCAGTTCGAGGGTAGAATCATCAAGTAAATTTTTTGTGAATTTGAAGAACAAAATTAAGCTAAACCATGGGAGCACTCAACAAGTTCATAGAAACATTATTTGCAAAGCATTGTTCTGGCCTTTTTGAAGAATATCTGTAGTATAGGATACTGCTCCCATCTTCAATTATATCCTTATTGAGATTATTAAGCAAATGTAGTTAGAAATATTGACAAGGCAATCCACAATATTATTAAGAAAGTGCCCAAGGTCAAGCTCCATCTTTATTAAAATCCCAGTTATTTCTAGAAAACTTTTTGAATTATTTAAATTATTGTGGCATCTGGGTAGGTCGATTGTTCAAAATCTGCCTTCAAGGGCACCTGGGTGACTCAGTGGGTTAAAGCCTCTGCCTTCAGCTCAGGTCATGATCTCAGGTTCCTGGGATCGAGCCCCACATTGGACTCTCTGCTCAGAGGGGAGCCTGCTTCCTCCTCTCTCTCTATTTCCCTGCCTCTTTGCCTACTTGTGATCTCTGTCTGTCAAATAAATAAATAAAATCTTTACAAAAAAAAAAAAAAAATCTGCCTTTGGCTCAGCTCATGATCTCTGGGTCCTAGGATGGGCACCATGTCGGGCTCCCTGATCTTGAGGAATCTGTTCCTCCCTCTCCCTCTGTTCCATCCCCCTGCCCTGCTCATGCCCTGTCTGTCTCATATAAATTACTATAAGAACTCAAAACACTTACATTTTTTTTTAAATTTTATTTTTTAATTTCTTTTCAGTGTAACAGTATTCATTTTTTTTTTCACCACACCCAGTGCTCCATGCAATACGTGCCCTCCCCAATACCCACCACCTGGCTCCCCCAACCTCCCACCCCCCGCCCCTTCAAAACCCTCCGGTTGTTTTTCAGTGTCCATAGTCTCTCATGGTTCTCCTCCCCTTCCAATTTCCCTCAACTCCCTTCTCCTGTCCATCCCTTATTTTTAAATGGAGATCTCATTTGTATTACAGTGTTGATTCTAGGATTAGTATTTTTTTTCCCATTTTAATAAACATATAATGTATTTTTATCCCCAGGGGTACAGGTCTGTGAATCGCCAGGCTTACACATTTCACAGCACTCATCATAGCACATACCCTCCCCAATGCCCATTTCCCCACCACCCTCTCCCGTCCCCCCTCCCCCAAGCAACCCTCAGTCTGTTTTTTGAGATTGAGTCTTTGATGGTTTGTCTCCCTCCCAATCCCATCTTTTCATTTTTTCTTTTCCTACCTCCCCCTGACCCCCCCGCATTGCATCTCCACTTCCTCATATCAAAGAGATCATATGATAGTTGTCTTTCTCTGATTGACTTATTTCGCTAAGCATGATACCCTCTAGTTCCATCCACGTCGTCGCAAATGGCAAGATTTCATGTCTTTTGATGGCTGCATAGTATTCCATTGTGTATATATACCAACTCTTCTTTATCCATTCATCTGTTGATGGATATCTAGGCTCTTTCCACAGTTTGGCTATTGTGGACATTGCTGCTATAAGCATTCAGGTGCACGTGCCCCTTCGGAGCACCACATTTGTATCTTTAGGATATATACCCAGTAGTGCAATCACTGGGTCATAGGGTAGCTCTATTTTCAGGTTTTTGAGGAAACTCCACACTGTTTTCCAGAGTGGTTGCACCAGCTTGCATTCCCACCAGCAGTGTAGGAGGGTTCCCCTCTCTGCGCATCCTCGCCAGCATCTGTCATTTCTTGACTTGTTCATTTTAGCCATTCTGACTGGTGTGAGGTGGTATCTCATTGTGGTTTTGATTTGTATTTCCCTGATGCCGAGTGATGTGGAGCATTTTTTCATGTGTCTGTTGGCCATCTGGATGTCTTCTTTGCAGAAATGTCTGTTCATGTCCTCTGCCCATTTCTTGACTGGATTATTTGTTCTTTGGGTATTGAGTTTGATAAGCTCTTTATAGATTTTGGATACTAGCCCTTTATCTGATATGTCGTTTGCAAATATCTTCTCCCATTTTGTCAGTTGTCTTTTGGTTTTGTTAATTGTTTCCTTTGCTGTGCAAAAGCTTTTGATCTTGATGAAATCCCAATAGTTCATTTTTGCCCTTGCTTCTGTTGCCTTTGGCGATGTTCCTAGGAAGAAGTTGCTGAGGTTGAGGTCAAACAGGTTGCTGCCTGCATTCTCCTCAAGGATTTTGAGGGATTCCTTTCTCACATTGAGGTCCTTCATCCATTTTGAGTCTATTTTCGTGTGTGGTGTAAGGAAATAGTCCAATTTCATTTTTCTGCATGTGGCTGTCCAATTTTCCCAGCACCATTTGTTAAAGAGGCTGTCTTTTTTCCATTGGATATTCTTTCCTGCTTTGT
>JAHRIG010009363.1:0-59116 GCA_020311275.1 Eira barbara | reverse complement strand
GCGGGACCCGGGGTTACGCTGACCCTGCCTGGGTTTCCCCCGGTTTAGCCTCTGGAGCGATGTCTCCCAGTGGAGCAGACTTTTAAAAGTCCCGATGTTGTGCTCCGTTGCTCCGCCACTTGCCGGGAGCCGGCCCCTCCCCCCGGGGTCTATCTTCCCGTCGCTTTGGATTCACTTCTCCGCAGGTCCTACCTTTCAGAAAGTGATCGATTTTCTGTTTCTAGAATTGTTGCTCTTCTTCTCTTCGATTTCCTGTTGGATTTGTAGGTGTTCACAATGGTTTGATAAGCTATCGAGCGGATCTCCTGCTACCCGCTGTCGTCTCAGCCTGCTACTTCTCCTCCATCTTGACTCCTCCCCAAACACTTACATTTTTTGAGACAAAAAAAAAATTTTCAAGCAGAGAAAATACCCACTTCCTTTTAGAGAACACTTTTTCTTTTTTCTTTAAACCAACAAGGCACTGTGTTTTAAGCATTGTGAGTTTATGCCTCACACCCAAATAGTCACTTTCAGTGTAAGAATTTGACCTATGTGGCATCCTAAGCATTAGTTAACCAAACTTAAGGTTGAACCAGGGTAATATAGCAATAAAATATATGGTGGCAAAAAGAAGTATAGGGTTTGCAACGAAAGCTATGAGATATGTTTACAAATTATTCTAATTCACTAGAGTATTATTTATAAGAGCCAAAGATTTATAGAACTCAAAAGTCCACAGACAGTGGAGCTGCTAAAAACTATGGAAAATAATAAAACAATAAAAGATACTGGAGGTATATATAAGAAATAGGAAGCACTCTGTATTGATATGGAAAAGCTTCAAGAAATATTATTAAGTAGAAAAAAGTAAATTCCTGTCTTTATGATTTGGGAAAGAAGAGAGCTTACAGAATTTTTTATATATTTTGCATTGGAAAAGAAAATCTTACAGAGAAATGGAAGAAATCATAATAGAAGAAAATCAGGAAGTTTCAAAAATTTCCAAAAATCATTTTGTCTTGTAGAAGATCTTCAGAATAGAAAAGAAAAACAGCAAGAATAAACATTTGGTGATTATCACACTAGGGCTAATCATGGTGCTAAGCATTCCCTCCTCCCATATTTCTATTTATTCTTACTCATCTGTGAGGTGAGTACTAACCACCGGTTAATCCTCTTCCCTACTCACTATGATGACTCTCACAAATATTGTATAAAGCTTAAAAAAACAGCATAATTAGAAAAATTGTCTTCATTAATAGATGGACACATATAATTTAGTTACCCAGTTCTGTGTTTGTAGCAAGCTCTACTGGGAGATGATGTTTAAATCTGAGTATAAAATAGGACATCCCATTTTTTATACCTTAACTCCCTAAGCAACAGCTCATGCATTCCACACCACATCACTCAATCACTGAATAAAGACTGGGACCTCCTTCTGACTGGGTAAAGTCATGCCCACCTAGAAATGATTACCGTTCAGAGAAATGGCATCTGTTAATTAACACTTAAGAGTGAGTCATGTGTATATTTGCATATTTATGAACCTAAGAAGGGGAGGTAAATGCAAAAGGACTAGTGTATACCACCTGTACCATAGGCTATCTGTGTTTGCTAATCCTTTCCTACAGAAGTGACACTTCTACCCTTCCGCAGAAACTGGGAAATAGGGGTCCTATTTTTATTGATAATTACACCTCAAAGGGATGACTCACAGGTCCCTGAGAAAGACATTCTTGGCTTACAAAGCTGACAAGAGGCTGGGAGAAGACTTACAACCAAAAGGGGCTGAGAAAGAATGTATAACTGCAATTTTTCTGGTATAAGTGTTCTCAGAAAAGGGAGATCAGGAGCCTAGAACTGGAAAAAAAAAAATCTATTTAAAGTTTAGGCAAGCTGAGAAGAATGTTAAGGCCATTTTGGTCACTAAGAAAATGTAACAGTAAAGTAAAACACAAACACCTAACATCATCAGTGTCAGATCAACAGTCTTTATGCATGATCTGGGGTTTATTTAAAAACAAAATTAGCACCTGTTCAATTACAGGATCCTTTTCACTTTACTCTGACTGATGGCAGTCACCCCCTTGGCTTTTCCTAGATGTGGCCGACTTCCAAACCAAATTGCTAATTTGCGCTATTCTCTAGAGAGATTAGCCCATATATATATACAACAGTCTTCCAGACCTATCCTAACACTTTTGTCCCTGACACCTCAAATTAAGCCTGCTCCAACCTGAGCTTGCTGTCTCCACGTGCAATTCTCCTTCATCACACAGCTGCACCATCATCTTCAGTGTCAGTTAATTAATATTACTGAAGTACAACTAAGATTATGGAATCAAAATTTTGGAACAGCCTGCAACCTACAGAGTTAGGTCTAACCCTTAACAATACGATCCTAACCTCCTTTTCTAATTGCACCGTACCTAGAACAACATCTACTGACTCTGAGCTTTATTCTTCAGCCTACCAAAATAACACTGGAACACACTGGCCATTGTTCTCACAGCTCTGTACTGTGATGTGTTTCCTTCTATTTGTGCAGAAAGCTCAACTCGAGGGGCGCCTCGGTGGCTCAGTGAGTTAAGCCTCTGCCTTTGGCTCAGGTCATGGTCTCAGGGTCCTGGGATCAAGCCCCACACTGGGCTCTCTGCTCAGCAAGGAGCCTGCTTCCTGCTCTTTCTCTGCCTGCTTGTGATCTCTGTCTGTCAAATAAATAAATAAAATCTTAAAAAAAAAAAAGAAAGCGTAACTTGAACCTTTTTCTTCCAAACCTCATACACCCATCCTTCAACACTTATTTCAATCCCTGTCTACTTAGTATAGCATTGGACTCACCCCATGTCCTTAATACAAATATATCAGTAGGTCAGTCTTCCAGGTTGTTTTGATTTCCTTTCTAGAGTTTAATCATTTTTTGCCCTATATACATAAACTTATATAATATAAACTTATATAAATATATACTACAAACTTAACTATAAACTTATTTAAACATAAACTATAAACTTCTGAATTCTAAATTGTTTAAAATATCGTATTTCTGTAACCCCTTGTGATGGAGCACAGGGCAACACACATTTTAATGCCCAGTATTTGTGGAATAACTGAAAATTAAGCCTTTACATTCAATTCATCCTTGGTTTTTAATTGGGCTTCATTAGTTTCATTGGATGATAATTTTCTAGTAGCAGGTATCATGTATGTTTAGTTCATGAAATATCAGTGCCTGGCATGTTGGCCTGGCAAATAGTAGACACTCAATAAAGAGTAGCTTAGTAAATGGGAAAAAATGGTTATAATATTTGAATAATTAAATCATGGTACTGCAAATGCACATTTGTTAATTTGCTTACTGGAATAGAAGAGATAGAAATGTTCTAAGAATGGAAAAAGGTAACAGTGAAAAGTATTTGCCAAATAAAAAATGTATTACCTAGGTAATTTAGAAATAATTATCTTTTACAAGACAGATTATTGCTACACAAAATGATAGGATTTGACACAACGGTATACTCTTAATAAACAACACTTTGAGTACACTGTTTACATGACAACAACCAAAAAACCAAAAAAAAAAGTTAAGAAACTAATATTATCTGAGCAGGAAGAAGTCTAAAACCTGATAAGCAACTTTAAACTTTAAACAACTCTAAACAGCTTTAAACAACTTCACTGGAATCCAGTGCAAACCATTGTCCCCACTCCCTATCCTCCATTGGCAAGTTGTCGCTGGTATATGTGTGCCCGCTGAGTAACAACTCAGTAGGGGATTTTACAAAACTTGTGTAGCAATACTGCTACTGTTAAAGTTTCCTCCTCACATTTTCACCTTCTATAGTTTCTTTTTTTTTTTTTTTTTTAAGATTTTATTTATTTATTTATTTGACAGAGAGAGACAGCTAGAGAGGGAAGAAAGCAGGGGGAGTGGGAGAGAGAGAAGCAGGCTTCCTTTCCAGCAGGGGGCTCAGTCCCAGGACTAAGGATCCTGACCTGAGCCAAAGGCAGACGCTAAATGACTGAGCCACCCAGGTACCCCTCACCTTCTACAGTTTCTTGCTCTGCAAAACTGTAACTGGGGAAAGTAATTACCTAAGGATTTTTGCAATCAAAAGCAATGGAGGAACGCCTGGGTGGCTCAGTCACTTGAGCATCAGGCTCTTCGTTTGGGCTCTGGTCATGGTCTCAGGGTCCTGGGACGGAGGCCCACATAAGGCTCCGAATTAGGCACAGAGTCTGCTTGTCCCTCTGCCTTCCCCTCTGCTCTTCCTTCTATTCAAGCTCTCTCTCACAAATGGACAAAATCTTAAAAAAAAAAAAAAAAAAAAAAAAAAGAAAGAAAAGAAAGAAAGAAAGGAAGAAGCAGCAGCAGCAATGGAAAAATTCTTAGCTTTAGCCAAAGAATTCCTCAGTTTCAAGGTCACTAGGGTGTGGAATTGTACTCAGCTGTACATCTTCAAGTTTAGAGATGAAAATGATTTCCTAATAATTTTCTAAGAATACAGAATACATATGCCACAGACTTAAATTATTTGAAACAAGATATGAATCAAATTTTAGAATATTTTTAAAGGAATGTTTAATTGATTTAAGTTATTATTTCGATGCCTCCCAAATGATTGGCAAAAAGGTAATGTTTTAAATCCAAGCACACAAAGAAGTTGGCCTTTATTTTTTGGAAACTTGCTTAGGCCAAAGATATCCTGATGTACTGCCATAGGAACTTTTTCCCGAGGACCCAAAAGCTACCTCAGGTTAGTGTTCAGAGCTATAGAGGCTTTACCAAATCATAATGGTGTGTCTGCTCAGATTAAAACAAATTCAAGATAGTTACTCTCAACAATTTAACTAAAGGTGTTAAAGCAATTGGTATTCATCTATTTAAGCAAGCATGTGTTTTCTTAAAAGTGCATTTTGTGTTTGAATTATCCTCAAATTCAAAAGAATCAGAATTATGGCAATGGCAATGGCCCATAAATGCATTTGTAATTCTAATGGCAGCATTTATATTAATAAAATCAGAGTTTATGAGTAGAATTTAGAGGTTCTTCAAACTTGAAGATGAAAGTTTGTCCAACATCTCTCTTGTCCCCAGGGCAACTCTTGGGGACCACAGCTAGGAGAGGGCCTGGGAAGCCATATTTCCTGACTTCTTTTTACATTTACTCTTCTAATTTGATTTTCCATCTGCTCACCATATTTGGCAGTGATACTGACATAATATGATGAAGCAATTTACTGCACATTAGGTGTGAAGGCATCCAAGAAGATCCAGTGTTATCTCAAAGAAAAATTAAGTGTTCAGGCAGATTTCACTATACAATAAAAGCACAAGCATTTATTCGATGAAACAGGGAAATTGCACAATACAATTATTTACAATTAGCACTATTTCCTTACATATATTGAAGCAACAAGTATAAAGAAATGAAGTATTCTTTCAAAGTTAAAGAGTAGGATACTTACCAAATTCCACAAGAGCATGCACTCTATTTTTACTGCATTTTAATGGACTTATTACATAAAACATAGAGACTACTGAATAAAATACAGGAGTTCAATCATCTCTGTTTTATATTTAAAATGGAAATGTTCTATAAATTCCACTGTTTGCCTAAAAATTCCACTTTGAAGAATTTACCCTCTAACATCTTATATTCGGTTGTCTTGGGAAGATGTATAATAGGTTTTGCAGCATTTAGTTTTAATGATAGCTTCTGATTATTCTGAAATAATTTGGCACTTGTCTCCTTTATCATGGCACTAAGGATAATTTTAACCTTGACCACTTTCATCTAACAAATGGCGGAAATGTGCACTTTTTTTGCAGCTGAACATTATAGGGCTTTTTTTTTTCACTATTTTTTATGAGATAGGACAGTTACACAAAATACTGAAAGCAAATACATATTTCAGGTGTCACACTCATTTTTCTATGTGAGGGAGAGAAGGAAGAATTACTTAAGAAACTGTCTGAAGACTTTTATTTCTGGGTAGGATTATAACCATTGAATCTCAGATTTTACAACCTATGTCGTCTACTCTAATCCCTCCTTCAAGTATGACTCTTCTGTACAGTACGCTCAGGAGCTCTCATCCCCTCAGTTTCCCATGTGGCAAGACCACTGCCATCTCATTAGGTAGCTATTGACAAAATATCTAAATCTTCCTCCTTACAATTACCATTAATTAGAAACAATATGATTACCAGTCATGAACTGAATGGAAAAAAAAATAGAGAAAAAACTATGAGAATCCAAACTGATGGCTTACTAGATGAAGAGATTGAAAAGTAAAGCCTTTCCACTGGAAACAAGTTAGAGGATTCCATGTATAATAACAACAAATACCAACTTCTAAGAAAAAAGCTTAACAAAACTGTGTAGAATATATCTGGAGAAAAGTTTAAGACTCCCCTGACGAACATAAAAATATGAAAAATTAGAAAGCATCCACTGCTTTTGAAAACAAGGTGTTGTTGCGTTTTTTTTTTTTTTAGTGTATTATAATGTTCAATGTGCTTTCAATTAAATCCCAACAGGAATATTGTTAATTCATCTAAATAATACTAATGTTTATGTGGAAATTAATCCGTGAAATTAACAGAGTTCTAAAAAAGAATCTTACATTGTTTTGTTTAAATGCATTATGCAACTTCAAACATACCAAATAGTATTTATGATATATAAAATAGAAAGTGAAATAAAACACTGCCTAGTTCAATAAATTAAACACCAACAGATTCTAATATTATCCTCTCCCTTACATCCAGATTTTAAAAAGTCCGATTATTTGTATTTATCATTACTTTATAATTTTACTACAGATGAACATGTCCTTAAATATTATATTTATTTTTCATACCTTTAAAATTTACATAAACAAACTCTAGTGTAGTCATCTAGAACTTGATTGTTTTTCCCCAAAAGTTGTCAATGAGATTTATCTATGTTGAGATTATATATGTATAAAATATAATATATATATAATTTATAATACATTTATACCATATATATGGCATGTCATACAGTACTGTATGAATATATAGTTTATGTACTAAATCATTTGTCAGTGGGAAATTTATTTTTTTCTAGATTTTGATTAACTTTTTCAGGGAATGCTTTAAACAAATTTCTGGGTCATAAGATATTGCATCTTTAAACTTAACAGATAATACCAAAAAATTTTCCAAAGTATTATACAAATTTACAGCTCTATCAGCAATGTGTAAGCATTTCCAGTATGTCATATCTTTACTAACACCAGGTATTGTAAGACTTTAAATTTAGTAGGTGTAAAAAGTTATTCTCAGGGACGCCTGGGTGGCTCAGTTGGTTGAGCAGCTGCCTTCGGCTCAGGTCATGATCCCAGCATCCTGGGATCGAGTCCTACATCGGGCTCCTTGCTCGGCAAGGAGCCTGCTTCTCCCTCTGCCTGCCACTCTGACTGCTTGTGCTCACTCTTGCTCCTCTCTTTCTCTCTCTGACAAATAAATAAATCTTAAAAAAAAAAAAAAGTTATTCTCAGAGTAGTTTTAATTCCATTTACTTGCTTATGTCTCATTATTAATTACACCGAATCTATTTCATTTTTTATTCATTATTTTTGTTTTCTAGTATGTGAAAGGCCCATCCATGTCTTTGGGCTATTTTTTATACTTTTCATTTTTTTACTTTATTTATAAGCAATCATATACTTAGGATCACAATATTTTGATAGTTTTGCCTTTGAGAAATTACCATTTCTCAATTGCTTTTTTTCTTTTTTATGATCTACATAAATGGCTCTTGATGAAAAGAACAGATCAGCAGGTAAAAATGACCACTGCATCATAATCTAAAACTACTATAAGACATAAGTGACTTTAAAGATCAGGAAACGGACCTACAGATCATTTATAGAACATAATTAAGACCTCAATACTGATAAGGAAAAATTCCAACTCTCATTTGAAATCTCTTCCCACCAAACATGATAAACCCACAGTTTATACGGAATGAGTAAGTAATGGAAGAATACATTAGTTTGTTCTCTCAAAACATTCTATGAAATTATTCTATTTCATTATTTTCCAGTTATTTTCATGAATAACAAGCATCAGTTTTCATAATTGAACTTGTAATCTTGTTCAGGAACAATCAATTCCTGTGGCAAGCTTGAGAAGTAACAAACTGCCTAAGCTTCCTATTTTAGCACATTTTTCATGTATAATCAGCCCATGGAAAGTATCCTATTACTTCCCAATAAGCCACAGCATCGTCTTCAACAATTTTGCATGTTTTCCTATCTCGAATATTTAAAATGTCATCATTTTTTTCTTGGAGCTGTGGCTTGTCTAAAATATAATTCATTACTTTAAAAAAATTTTTCCATGAGCAAAAATAAATGATTTAGAATATATTAATATCTAATGCATGTAATTTATATACATATTTACAATCTTTTTTGCCTAGAACCATGTAGACAGCAATATTACAAGTAACAATCCTAGCAATATTTTACTTTAATAGAGATAATAAAAATATGAAATTTACGATTTGGAAATTGCAAATGTTTTGTGCAATGATTTTCTAAAATAGTGATACAGCTTGAACAGAAATAAATAAGCAATGTTCTTTCAAAATTAACACTACAAAAATTGTATTAAAAACAGGATTTTTACTGACCTTCATGCTACCTTCTACTGTGCCTCTTACTCACCCAGAATTCAATGCTTCCTGTCTTGATTACCCAGTTCAAAAGCTCCCCAAGCACCACACCACATAATGAGGTCACAATATCCCTCCTGGCCTCTTAAAATATAAGTAAGTTGGCAATAGAAAATAGGAAATGAAGAGAGGAAAAGTCTAAGCCAAATGAGGAAAATGTGATGCTTTGATATTTACTTTGTATTTTCCAAAGATAGTAACTATTTGAAAGGTTAGCCTTTTTTTCCCCCTCAAAGTTGTGTTCCCATGACACTTCTTCATGGAGGAAAAGAAACAAGTAACACATGTAAGGTAGCACTCAACACCATCAGAAACCAAAGAAGTTAAAATATATTTTCCTGATATGTATATGGAAAGATTGAGACAGGAAAAATATTCATTGGCTACATATGTATACATTGTTGATGGCCAAGGCAGTTCTCAATGTCAAGCACCCATGTCACACCAACTAATGATTATTTTCAATATAACTTGTATGTATCTCAATGATATCAAGGAGGCAGTGAAATAGAAAATAATATTCTACTATTGGAGCATAGTAAGCCTATTAAAAGGGATAATTTGATAATATCTATCAAAATCTTTCAATATGTTATTCTTTGACCAAGTAATTCCATATACAATAAACTGTTTTAGGGAAACAGCTAGGTATTCCATGGGTTTTTGTTTGTTTGTTTTTTTGGAATTGTTACTTAATGTTTTAAAAGTTATAGCTTTAAATACTCTATAAATTGGGGCTGCCTGGATGGCTCAGTTGGTTGGGCACCCGATTCTTGATTTCAGCTCAGGTCATGATCTTAAGGTAGTGGGGTCAAGCCTCATGTTGGGCTCTGTGCTGGGCATGGTGCCGGTTTGGGATTCAATCTCTCTCCCTCTGTCCCTTCCCTCTCCCACTGATGTGGGTGCTCTCTCACCCATTCTCTTAAAAAAATACATAAATAAAAATAAATACTCAATAAATTCCAATTCATCTCTAGAATGTTTTAAATACATCAAGTGATTTTTATAATATGACAAGAAAATATTCTCACAAATAAGATTTCAAGTAAGTGATACATACACATATCATGTGATAATGAAAAAAAAAACAACAACAAAATGAACTCAAGGTAGTAAGAATTTTATTTTTACCTTTATGTTTCTTGCTATTCTCCAGCACAACTATGTCAATAAAATGTGCATCTTAATGACTCAAATGGACTGAATGAACTATCCTATATTAAAACTACTTCTGAATTGAAAAATATTTCTTTTACATTCATAAAGCAGAGGGGAAAGAAATGTTAATAATACAGATTATGCACACTAAATATCAAACAAACTACTTAATTAGAAAGAACCAGAGATCATTATCACTGTATTCATGTATTATCTGCTTTGAATTGAGCTTTAAGGTGTTTAAGCAGACCTGTTCACACATCCACTGTGTGCTCCCACCCCACACCCCCAGCCACTCCAGCATGATGAATGCTTCCGTTCACTGATTTACTATGTAGAGGAAATGGAAGAGGAAATTGGAAGGAGCAGGAGTTCAGTGGAAAAGATACTGTCAAGGGCCACTGAACACAAAGGCAAGGGAGACAGGGTCGACAACGGCAGATGTTTTAACTCCTGAAAACATGATAGCTGGAAAAAAATCAAATCAATCTTTAATTTGTATCTATGAAACTAAATAAAACTACAACTAACTGCAAGTACTCTCATTTTCATTTTATGATAATTTTTGACTTTTGTGATGTAAAAACTTAAGGAATGACAATTATTTAATAGGGTGAATTCATACAAAATAAATTTGAATTTTCTTGACTATTTCAAACAGTATGGATTAGTCACTTGGGGAGTGTTATTTTTAAATATCAGCCACTCATTCAGCATTGCATGACCAAAAAAATTCATTAGTACTACACACAGAAAACAAGAATAAAATGTCCAATCATTTTTTTTATTAGTGGGCTAGGCACGAAGATGTGCTTATTCTATAATTAATGGAAGGAAAGGGGGCCTCTTGTGAAAGTTTTGAGAATTAGTAGTTAAACATATGCTTTGAAAGAAGGTAAAACATGACCAAAGTCATCATTCTTTAACATTAATTTCAGTACTAGAGAATAGAACTCAAAAATCAATTCTCAGTGAAGGACAAAGAAAGAACAATAACAATGTTTATTTTGCCTGCCCATCCACTTTTGGGCAACAATTCCCCCTAGAATAGTTTCCCTTAATGTGTTTATCCCAAAGAAGAGGTATCAGAAGGATGAGGGCTTCTTTTGCCTCTGGCACTGGCTAATATAATAAGAAACAGTCCTCTCAGGTCCATCAAAGGTTGGCAAGACAATTGTGGTGGAATGGCCTTTGGTGCCAGGCCAGAGACCTCTGGGCATGCCTCAACTTATTCTGCCATCATGGCCAGGAAGCTGATAGCCTGCCATTCCTCAGGAGGAAGGTGAAATGAAAAACGGAAATCTGAGAACAGAGATAATAAGGAAGAAAAACAGTGGTTTCTTTTGAGGCTCTAAGTGGTGCTTCAACACTTAACAGAAAAGTCAAGATTTTAATGTTGTCAGAACTGTAACTGTCCATAATTTCAAAACCAAGCAGTTCGGTAGGCCAGTAGGTTACATTTTGATGACATTCAAAACCAAATTTACTAGAATATGGACATGTATGAATGACAGCATTTCAAAAACATTTATCTTTATCATATCAGAAACTTCTTATGAATCTGTTTTTATCAATTTTATTTGCAAGCCTAGCACAGAGAAAAGAAGAGTGGTATTTGTGAGGGAGGGAGAGGAGAGAAGAGGAATGCCTCCTCTGCTTACATTTCCTCTACCAACCCCAGGCTGGTACCAGTAACTTGTTCTCTGCTTCTGGGGTCACCAAGATTTACATAAAACTTCAAGGGAGTGAGTTATGGGCATTCCTTAATAGAGTTATGAGAATAGGTTATACTATCTCAGCATATTCAAACGGAATGGTTCACCTGAGCAATGGTAGAATCTTGAGGGAGGGTGGAAGTTAAGTTCATATTCAGTATCAGGTTGTTAGTGGAGTGGAAAGAAATTGCCCATCAACTGGTTTCTGATGAAATGGACAGTTCTAATGTATCATGCTAACAAAAATTTAAAAGCATTCCAAAACACTTTAATGAAAAGAATGAAACTGGACCATTTTTTATACTATACACAAAAATAAATTCAAAATGGATACAAGACCTAATATGAGAGAGGAAACCGCTAAAATCCTAGAGGAAAACACAGGCAGCAACCTCTTTGTCATTGGCCATAGCAACTTCTTGCTAGACACATCTCTGGAAGCAAGGGAAACAAAAGCAAAAATGAACTACTGGGACTTCATCAAGGTAAAAAGCTTCTGCTCAGCCAAGGAAACAATCAACAAAACTAAAAGGCAATCTTCAGAATAGAAGAAGATATTTGCAAATGACATATCCAATAAAAAGCAAATATCCAAAATCTATAAAGAACTTACAAAACTCAACACCCAAAAAACAGACAATCCAGTTAAGAAATAGCCAGAAGACATGAATAGACATTTTTCCAAAGAAGACATACGGATGGCCAACAGACACATGAAAAGGTGCTTAACATCATTCATCATCAGGGAAATTACAAATCCAAATCGAAACTACAATGAGATATCACCTCACACCTGGCAGAATGGCTACAATTAACAGAACAAGAAACAATAGATGTTCACAAAGATGCAGAGAAAGGGGAATCCTTAGGGTGCATGGGTAGCTCAGTAGGTTAAGCATCCAGTTCTTGATTTCAGTTCGAGTCATGATCTCAGGGTTGTGAGATCGAGCCCTGCCTTGAACTCCACGCTCAGCGGGAGTTGGCTTGGGATTTCTCTGTCTCCCCACCACCTGCCACTTATGCTGTCTCACTCTCTCTCTCTCAAATAAATAAATAAAAACAAAGGGAAATCCTCTTTTAAAACTATTGGTGGGAATGTAAAACTGGTGCATCCACTCTGAAAAAGAATATGGAGGTTCCTCAAAAAGTTAAAAATAGAGCTACTGTATGATCCAGCAATTGTACTACTGGGTATTTATCCAAAGGATACAGAAATACATCCTGATGTTTATAGCTGCATAATCAACAATAGCCAAACTATGGAAACAGCCCAAATGTCCATCAACTGATGAATGGGTAAAGAAGTGGTATGTGTGTGCTATTAATACATATATAGAGAATATTACTCAGCCATTAAAAAGAAAGAAATCTTGCCATTTACAATGATATGGATGGAGCTAGAATGCATTATGTTCAGCAAAATAAGTCAGTTAAAGAAAGGCAAATACCATAAGATTTCACTCACATGTGGAATTTAAGAGACAAAAACAGATGAACATAGAGGAAAGGAGAAAGGAGAGAGGCAAACTGTAAAACAGACTCTTTGCTGTTGAGAACAAACTGAGGGTTGCTGGGGGTGTGTGCTAGGGAATGGGTTAATTGGGTGATGTGTATTAAGGAGAGCACTTGTGATGAGCACTGGGTATTATATGTAAGTGAAAAATCACTAAATTCTTCTTGTGAAACTGATAGTATACTATATGTTAACTAACTGGAATTTAAATAAAACCTTGAAAATACAAAAAGAAAGATTGTGGAGAATTTCTCATCTGTGGAGAGCAACTTGGAAATACTATTATATGTAAAAATCCATTTGCCTTTTACACAGCAATTTCCCTTCAAGGCATTTATCCCTCAGGTACTTGTATCCCACACATTGAAGAAAAGAGGTTTATAAGAATATGATGGTGGACAAAGTGCCCTCTGTGAAATATTCACTCTATGAAACTGAAATACTATTCATCTTTAAAAGAGAACGAAGATTCTATGTTGTGATATGGAAAAATCTATAGAATATGTTATACAGTGAAAAGAGCAAGGTAGAATGAATACTGTATATTTTATGTAAGAGAAGAAGAGACATTTATAATATTAAAATATTAATAATAATAATAATAATAAATAATATTATTATTTTATATTTTATTTATATATTATATTTTATGTAAGAGAAGAAGAGACATTTATAATATTAAAATATTAATAATATTAATATTAATAATAATATTAAAAGGGTAAATTATTTGCAAATATTTGCAGAAACACATAGTGGAAGGGTAACAAAAAACTAATAAGAGTGGCTACCTGTGGAGACAGGGTTAGGAATAAGGTAGACAGGGACCAAGTAAAAAAGAAACTTATTAATGCATGTCTTTTTCATCTCATTTTTATATTTTAACCATAAGAATGTATTATTAGTCAAAAATAAAATTTATAAGTATGTCAGTGTTCATTTTTAATCGACTTTACCTTTGCAATCTGACCTACATAAAATGACATTCTCTCTGGTCAACTGATGTTCAGAAGCGAAGTCCCCATTGTACAATTAATTACCTTATCAGACCCATAAATCCTCTTTTTTTTTTTTTGAAGTTAAAGATGCATGTAATCATCTTACATTCTAAAGATCTGTTTGGATTTCTGTGTTGGTAATTAGGGATATCTATAAATATTCTGATTCTCCTGTCACATCTTTGATATGACCACACTTTGCTACCTTGTTAAAATTAGGTGAGATTGTATGTCTTTATCAGACTAATGAAATAGAGCTGGAAGGCGTGTTTCACTTCTGGGCAAAGGCATTTATTTGCCAGGGTAGCAATCCTTTACCCTTGCTGAAATTATTTTGGAAAGGAAGTTTCCCTGCTGACCTGTATTAAGTGTGCAAATGAGAAAGAAGTAGAAAAGACAAAGACAGAAGAGCATGTATTTGCAAGAGGTGTTTAGCTCTGACCAGAGAATAATATTCTCAAGTCTTAAGACTCCAGGATTTAATACTACAGTGGCTTTGCACGAACCTTTCTCATGATTTGATGACACTAGCTATTTAAATTTAATTTCATAGTGAGAACTGGGTGATACATGGAGTTGTTGAATCACTACATTGTACAACTGAAACTAAAATAACACTGTATGTAAACTATACTGGAAAAAATAAATAAAATAACATAAAAAACAAATTTAACTCCAAGGAGATAAAAATTGCTGAGTGGAAAGGTATGCAGACTTCCAGATAATGGACTATTAAGCAGACCTGAGTGCCTATTTCCTCATGAGTCACCTTTCTCAGTGTCAATTACAAGCCACCTACCTAAGAGATAACATGCCAATCAGTCCCTGGAAGACTGATACTGATAACCTTCTGATATAAGGGAAACATCTAGGTTGAAGGCCTACAGACCTCAAGGTCAGACTCAGAACCAGTGATCTTGTCGGAGCAAAGTGTCAGCACCTAGACATGGGCCCCGGAGCTCACCGCCTTCTAATCACCGCCCTTCTAACCACCTGCCATGCAGAGTTTTGATGAAATAGACTTGTGATCATGAAGTGATCAATATTTTCATATTAATAAAATTAAAAATCCACCCTATCAAAGTCTATCCACCTGCCATATTTAACTACAAATTCACATGTTACTAGTTTACAGTCTTTTCTAGGAAAGAGGTGAAATGTAAAATGAAGAAGTATGTGATCCCTGTGAGCACCAGAATAAAGAGTTAAAACAGCACAATTCTATCAGGCTGAACATTAACTGAATCTGAACAGCATCCACTGACCAATTTGATTTTGGAAGGTGTACAGGTGAAGAAAAGTTCAGATGTGAAAAGGTTTACGAGTGCAAACAAGTTCTATAAAAGCTTCGATCTAATAAAAGCGCACAGAAATGACGCTCATTTTGTTCTCACTTTCACGTAGCTCAATTAGGTTGTCAAAATTAAAATGAAGTTGAGCGCAAGTCACATTTTCTCCTTTCAAGGTAGCACTCGAGATTTTTCTTTGAGTTTTTTAAGTAGTTGCTGATGAAGAGAGTACAGATGAAGAACTGAATTGGAACATTCAAGGACTCATATATTCATGCAGTTAAAAAGTAGGCCTCACTATTTATGTGCACGGATGTTTGAAAGAGGAGTTACGTGTTATATGTATAAACTTGGAAACTAAAATTAGAACTAAAAAAATTAAAAAGGAAGGAAGGAAAAGGAAAAATCACAGCTCTATTCTTTAATTTACCAAGATTTGGGATTGTTCAGCATGTTTTTGTATTTTTTTTTTCTCTGTTAGAGAAAAAAAGTCCCTTTAAAAAAAAATAGTATTAGGTGAGTGGTCTTTTCCTAACAAGTGACACAAGCTTGTAATTTACATGATCTCTAAGCTAATGTGTTAAATCACGATGGGCCTACTGAAAGATGTGACGTATCTCTAGTCTTACGACATATCTATGTACTCTTTCTGCAGCTTAAAGTATAACATGTAGAAATATCGCTGTCAAAAACAAAAGGTGAAATCAAAATCATTTTTTAAACAAAACCAACAAAGCCAGCTCTCTATATATGAATTATTTCTCAAATGCCAGCTACCATTTAAAAAAATATGTCCAGGCTCTGTGCTCTGTGCAAAAGTCTGCTTGAGATTCTCTCCCTCTCCCTCTATCCCTCCCCTGACTCTCTCTCAAAAAATAAATAAAATCTTTTAAAAAATGTGTTCATTCTCCAGATTATTATAGAAAGCTTATTTATCTGCTATTTTAATTTAATCTCAGTTTGGGCTCAAGTACATTTTTGTGTGTTGAATTTCAGTACCATCCGCCTTCTCCTTTTCAGTGACTTTTTTTTGCGGGGGGGGGGGGTCCTTTTTTGGTTTCTTCCCAACCTCATCTAATGAGCTAATAATGTCTTTGAAGCACAGGGGACGCACTTTGGTGATTCTTACGCTCTTCCTCACCTTTCTCCTCCCACAACCTCTCTTCCTCATCGTCCCCCTCTTCCTCCTGCTCCTCCCCACCTCTTTCTTTTCTCCATCTCCCTTCCTCATACATTTTCCTGCTCATCCTTCTCTCCTTCCTCCTCCTCCCCAACTGTTTCTCTCTCCAGCTCCTCACCATTATGGTAGATGCGCAATTCCCGCTTCAGTGACATCATCGATAAATAAGGAAATGAAACAGGAAAACAACTGAGTACTGATGAGAAATCTGCAGATGAATCAACATGGTTTGTTTAAAGTCTCGTTTACAACTTGCAATAGCCAGTATCAAGAAATAAATATAGCAAAGAGCCTTAATTTATGTGTGTGCGGAGGAGTGATTTAGATGCACAAGCCCATATTTAGATAACTTGAAAATCATTCTGGAAAATATTAGCAGTTTTACACTTAACATCTTCCAGATGAAAGGAAAGTTTTCCTGCTGACTGAAGGGAGCAAAATTTAATTGTCACGTGAAATCCATGACTTGGGAAAAGAAAAACATCCATATCGAATACAGTCACCATATAACCGTGCTAAGCTAAAGGAAGTCTCTTCTTCTGACTTTTTTGTTAGAGTTTTGCTCCCAGAGTTGCCCAAACTGTCAGCAGCTGCACAAACACCATCCTTGTTTCATTCAAGGATATTCATAAAATGAAAGCCACCTTCCAAAACACCAAGCGGTCTTGGAAGAATTAAAAAAAAAAAACACTAGTTACAAGCTGCAAGATGTTAGATAGAAGTCCAGTGATCTTGAAGTGATGTTGATTTCTTTCCACGCATCATGGAAGGAACCAGGTTCTGAGAATGTGCTCAAAGCATCCAACAAAAAGCAAAACAAAACACAACACAATAAATACACCACGGCTGTCGTCGTCCTGCCTCTAAGAGATCCTGGGTGACTTCTTCCCTGTAGCTAGGATGGGACAGTCTCCTCCATTCTGGGACATTCACACAAAGACTTGCAGCCACACTATTGACTGTCGATAGCAGCACACGGTCCATGTGTTGGGTGGAGGGGCAGAGAAACGGAACAGAGAAACGCAATTCTTGTTGGGTAACTTAAAACAAAACTAGATTCTTCTATTTTCTCAGCTTTTGAAATTTTGTAAAGTAAGATTTATCTTGGCCTCTGAGATACCAAATCTTGCTAATCATAAAACTAAACTGATATAAATAAACAAGTCACTTTCGAAAGCTGTTTTATGGGAGGCGCCTGGGCAGCTCAGGTGATTAAGTGTTGGGACACTTGATTTCTATTCAGGTCATGATCTCGGGGTTGTGAGATCAAGCCCCACATCAGGCCTCAGCACTCAGGGCACCATTTGCTTGGGATTCTCTCTCTTCCTCTCCCTCTGTCCCTTCCCCCTCCCACTCACACACTCTCTCTCTCTTAAAAAAAAAAAAAAAAATAGAAAAAAATACTTCTCTCTAAAAAAAATCAAAGAAACCTGTTTTTCTGAAGAACTGCTAAAATCATTCATTCATTCAGTGCTGATTACAGGGACACTGTAATCAGCACTAAGGAAACATGAAAAAGTCTAAGACAGGACTGGTCTTCTATTAATTCATAGTATAAGAGAAAAAAGGTAACATGACAAAGGTAACAATTAGTGAGAATGAATCAGTTAAGAATCAGTAGCTGATCTCTCATCTGGCATGGTACCAAGATGATGCACTTGAAGTTAGGCAAACTCGGGTCTGAGTATCTACTCCACTACCTACATCACCAGAGAAATGTTACTTCTGTGAAATAGAGTAACACTCAACCTGCAAGTTTTCTGTGATGATTACATGTCGCACTGCGTGTAACTTAACAATACATCGCATGTAAAGAGGCTGTGCAGGCTGGACCGATAACGAGCATTCAATATGTGGCAGGGATTGTTTGTGAGTAAAGTGGTGACGAAACATTAGAAACATCAAATGATAACAACTTTTCAACTTTAGAGGTCAACGCAGCTCCAGCGATGGCACTACCAAAACTGTCATCATGTAGATTCTCAATGCATCACACCAATCGATGAGCTAATTTGGTAGGAGAGACTTCACCTGCTAACGTTTTGTCTACAATGTGGTGAGCCATTCCCAGAAACATTCTTCTACGGCAGTTGCTAGCATATGCCATCAACCACCAGGAGAGGGCTAACCAACATCACGACGACAAGCAGTAAAAGAAAATGCAATGTTCTATGGTTCGTAGAAGAGGATCATGCATATTAACCCATATAGTTAAATATGTTATTTGCACTAAATGTCAGTATTATCTAATCTAGGTTTTATACATATAAAAAGCTCTCACCTAATGCACAATGCACTGACATACCCAAAATGACCCTGCAAATAACATGAACAGTGATTATATTATGGGTGGTACAGACAATAAAGTGGCACAAACGAATTCAAATGGAGAAGATAATTATCAGAAGGTGGAGAATCACGATGATTAGAAGTGCTACTGAAGGTCTACTTTTTTAAAGATTTTATTTATTTATTTGAGAGAGAGAGAGACAGCACAAGAAGGAAGAGCAGTAGGCAGAAGGAGAAGCAGGCTCCCCACTGAGCAGAGAGCCCGATGCGGGACTCCATCCCAGGACCCTCGGATCATGACCTGAGCAGAAGGCAGACGCCTAAGGGACTGAGCCTCCCAGGAGTCCCGGAAGGTCTATTTTTAATTAGCAAAGGGGAAAGAATTATCTTTTTTAGGTTCACATCTGCCCTTCTGTATTCTATTATCTAATGCTGTGTTTTGAGGGGTTTTTGTCTTATCCTGAAAATCAGATTTGTCTGACTCTTTTTCCAGTCATTTTTCTCTTGCTTTTTCCCAATAGGAGACTCTAAAGGCAGATACAAAGGCAGGACAAAAGGAGAAGCTCTCGGGTCAGGAATGGACAGCAGCTAGCTATGCCAGTGGCAGTGAGGGCAGGTGATGGGCTGGTAGTCTCCAGAACAATGGCATTACCAGATTCCTAATTTTAGGACAACACCTGTTCTTCTTTTTCTGCTCTAGTTCTCCCAAAACCTTCATAACACATTCCTTATATGTATTCCCCTCTGCTAGAAATAAGAGAATGATGCCTGATTTTTAAAATTTGAACCTCATAGTTACAGAATTTGTATATTTATGTCTTTGTCAACTTAGAGAATGCCGAAAAGCAGGAAAAACAACCACAAATGAGGCACCTGGGAAAGTGAGATCAAAATGTCACATTCAAATTGTATGAGACAACCTCCAAAAAGTTCAGAAAAATAAAAGCTAACCTCTATCTCTTCAAATGAAAATAGTAACAAACCATCAGGCTTTTCTCCAGAAGGAGATGTGATACGGATGCTGTGATGGGGAAAGCATCACCTCTATAAAGGTAAACCCAGAGGAGACACACAATATGGAGACTTTCAGGCTAGCACCAGCAAGTAAAAAGAACGTACAATGCTAATGATAATAAAAAACAATTATAATAATACCACCACTGGCTGCCTGAAATCTAAAGGGGGTGAGAAAGTAGGTGTTTTAATAATTACAGTGAACATTTTTATAAATGAGGGAGAATACAAACCCATGGCGGGGGGGGTACCCCCACTTCTTCTAAAGGAGCCATATGTGGCCAACAGCTCTTGGAGTGAATGAAGCCAGTTTACCCTCCCTCAAAACACTTTAATTTTTCAACTTCTACCACATTCTTTCATCCCAAACAGTCACACACGATGCAGAATACTTAAAGAACTCCTCTTTAATGATAACTTTATAACCACCAAAAGTCGAAGTTCCATGGGTCTAACAGAAAGCTAAAAAAAAAAAAAAAAAAAAAAAAAGCCTTTCCCCAGAAACAAAGGAAGTTTCTCTAGATCCCAAATCTGAATCTAAGCAAATTTGTACTCTTCAAGGGTCCATCTCCATCACCCAAGCCTGTGCATGAATTAAAAACTCACTCTACTCATGAGGTGATCCTAGAGGTTGCTAAATCTGGCATCAAAGCTAGAACTTACTATCTCACTATTCTAAAGAAGAAGATGGGGTGAAGGAATCCCACACCAACCAGCAAGCCTCATCCCGTGCAGCCCTTAGCATGCCCTCTCTCGGGTTTGCTGTGAGTACTGGTGTCACTAATAGGCCATTGACTGCAAGTTCTTGCAACATCACTTCAGGGGAAAGCTTTGTAGAAAACAAGAATCATTTGAGCTGGAAGGGATTTAAAACCTTTATATATTAAAAATATTGAGTTAAAGTCATATACACAACTTGCAAGGATTAAAAAAAAAAAAAAAAGATTCTCTCTCACTGCAGTTTGTTTATTTTTGTCTAGCTATATCCCTAGTCTGGTAGAAATTCTCTTTGTACCATCACCCCATTGAGACACTTTTATGAAAAAGGTTCTGAAAAGTGTGTTATTTTCACTTTGTATATGTAAATTATTGAACAGCTTTAGAATAAAATCAAGTTTAAAATCTTTTGCTTCTTTTGATTCCAAAGTTATTCTATTGAAGATTTATAATGACTAACCAATAGTTTAATATGAAATACTCATAAAGCGTGCCTAGTTATTTAAAATTATAATGTTCATTAATATAGTATATTGTATAACAGCAAAAGTAAGTATATTGTGTTGAAATAATGAATTTAATTAATAATGGAATCGACTGTTAATTAACCACAATTCATTTGGTTACATCATGCCAACAATAGTAATATAATGCCAACAATAGTAACATCTTAGCTATATTTACTGAGTTTCTATGTTCAAGGTCTCACTAGCTTGCATACTTATGTATTAGAAAGTTATTCTTTTTTTTTTTTAGATTTTATTTATTTGACAGAGATCACAAGTAGGCAGAGAGGCAGGCAGAGAGAGACGAGGAAGCAGGCTCCCTGCTGAGCAGAGAGCCCGAGATGCAGGGCTCAATCCCAGGACCCTGGGATCATGACCTGAGCCAAAGGCAGAGGCTTTAACCCACTGAGCCACCCAGGCACCCCTAGAAAGTTAGTCTTTAATTTGATTTCACAGGCAAAAAATCTTTGTTTTGAGGATCAACATTCAATTTCTTTTCCAGATCAAGTTAAATGGCCTTTTCTATAAATACAAATTGTGCATTTTTAAATTGGCCATTAATGAGTAGAAACAAATATGCATGATCTTTTTTATTCATTTTCAAATAATTTTTCTAAAACGAATGAGTCAATGCCACCATATTTAAAATTCAAAAATAACCGATGGTTTTTGGTGCCAGGAAATACTCCCCTTTCTATCTGATATGTTACCATGAGATTACCAGTTAGCACTCCATGGAATTCTGAGCAGGGTATGAGTAAGGGTGAATGGTTCCAAAGGGATGGGATGACTCACAGCTACTCCTGCGATAACCGTCTTAATGCCAAGGCCAGTTCTTGCAAGGAGCTGACAAAGTTGGATGAATATCACAATTCTAAATAGGTCATTATTCATTTTCACTCCTCTGGAGCTTGGGGTCACGTTGGTGCCTAATCTCCCATTATCTTCTCAAATGACACATATCCTTTTGTAATCACCACTCTGTTTAGGGGACGATATATTATTCAAGGATAGGAGTCTAGTGACGGTTTCTGGATATGTATGGAGATGTAATTAGGTAATTCTATGTAGTATTTCTCTGCCATGCATTGATACATGGCCTGTCTTTGGTAAGCTGGCCATTGCTGATTTATGTGGCACTTAGAGTGATACATAATATTCTATTTGTCTTCCTAGGAGAAGAAGCTGCATAGATAGAAGCTCTATAGGCTGTGAAAGTAAGTAAAACTTGGTTCAGGTTCCTGATTCAGATCTTTGTTAGTTGTAATCCTTAGATAAGTTATCCAAGCCTTCTGAGATTTGAAGTTCATCATATTTAAAACTGAATATTTGTACAGGTTCCATTAGATGATGTGAATCAGTTGGTAAAATGTCTAATGTACTATATGCTCATTAAATAATACTTGCTATATTACTATTCCTGATTGTAAGCATGATGATATATTACTCAACTGAGATAAATTTGATGCTTTAAAAAAAAAAAAAAACTTCCTTGGCTACTTTAATATTATGAATACTAGAACAAGTGTAGAACACCATCTTTCAAATCTTTTATGTCCTGCCAACTAGATCTACATACAGCTAAGATATCCAAGCTCATGGCTTCATTACTCCCAAATGTTTAGACCATTCACTTGACCATTCCACCAACATTTACTGCTAATTACAATGTAACAGTTGCTCCCAAGTTTCTAGAGATGCATAAATTGAGGATGCAAGAAAATCTCTGTTGTATGTTTAGGTATCCAATGAAGATTTTTTATCCTTAGTCCCATACCAGCTCCATAGAACAATATCCCTGGATTATACCAATAAAAGAGTGGGTACATGACTGTGTACTTCATTGAAAGTATGGTCTTACAGACATCAATATTCTTTTCTAATGTTTACTATCCAGTTGATCAAATCATCTAAGTGATATGAAGATCAATTAGCAAATACATATTCTTCATACATATGCCTTGTTATTTTTTTTCTGTAAGTTACCCATAAAGGAATAAATATTTACTTTTTAAAATATCGGTCAAAAAACATAAAAAAAGAAAGTATAAGCCATTGCAATTCAGTGTAGAACTGACAAACTCTCAAAATAATATTTACCATAAGAAACATTTCAAAGAGAGTTCATTGGACAAACGTTTCTGATTAAATGAAAAATGTAAAGGGATGCCTGAGTGGCTCAGTTGGTTGAGCGTCACCTTCATCTCAGGTCATGATCCCAGGGTCCTGGGATTGAGCCCCACATCAGGCTCCCTGCTCAGGAGGAAGTCTGCTTCTCCATCTGCCTGCTTCTCCCTCTGCCTGCCACTCCCCCTAAACCCCGCACCCCCCCAGCTCTACTGTGCACGTAGGCACACACGTACATGAGCACTCTCTCTCTTTCCCTGACAAAGAAATAAAATCTTAAAAAAAAGGAAGAAAAGAAAAATGTAAAAAAAATAAAATGTTCATTTTTATTTGCTTTAATAATGAACTTGAAAATTTCACTGTCAAGTAAAAATTGGCACTATTTTCTTTATTTCAAAAAAGGAAAACTTTTTATCCAAGAAGAAAGCATCTATTTAGTGATTTTTGAGTGATTATACTGCATGAAAGTACAAAATGTCTCTGAAACCACAGATGTTTACAAGGTTTTTGGGTTTTTTGGCACATACTTTGTTGAAACTTGCCAAATAGGTGTTTTCAAAATGCATTCCATTCTACATCCAGCCAGGGAACCGTATTTGGTATGGCTTATGTTTGAAAGCAATGTTATAATAAACTAGAACACTGTTTATATCTTTTCTATCTTCTAACTCTCCAGTAATCAACACAGTCAGGAACTTTCTCTTTTCTGATCATGGCAGTGAAGAGTCCTATAAATAGCCCAAAGATCAGAAAATCATGTCAGTTGTTTATAAAATTTACTCCTATGATACCAGCACCATTTGAAAAAGAGGACTGAGAAGTCATTATGAATGATTTCCAGTCCCTTTTTGCTGCTGGGGACAGAGGCAGGGAGGGAAGGGTGTTTGAAAACATTGGCCAGGGAAGATAGAGAAGGTCAGTGAGAAGGTCATAGATGTACCAGCCTATCTTCTTTTTCCCCCAACTCCTAAACATACACGATGTTTTTGGTGCTTCAGTGGATATGGTTGCATGTTCTCATCCTACAACCTGGCCTACAGAGTAAGGCAACTACAAGGTTAATGGACATTGTTATATTTAACTTCTTGAAAATTGAACTAGAAGTCATGATTAAAGCAATAGAAAAAAATCAGTGGTCACACCAACAACTAGCCACACTACCTCCCTACCAAGAAAGGATCAAGAGTTCTTTCAGAAAAATGTTTGTCATTTTCTTTTCCATCTTTGTCCTTTTTAGTTTATATCCATTTTTGTCCTCCACTTATTCTTATAGTCTATTTTCCCCCAAATATTTTCCCATCCTTAAAATTATTCACTCATTCATTTACTTAACATATCATGATAAAAGAAAAATAAACCAAAATTTTTTATTGAAATAATCAGATCTAAAAATGTAGATTTGTAGGTTTGAGTAATTTATGTTTCAATGAATGATTTTTGTACATTTAGTTGAAAATCCACATTTCTGTCCTATTAGAATTGATTATAAGCTTAAAGGATAAGGACCATGGCGAATTTTCACTGAATTTGCAGAGATTTCAAAACCCATGCAATGCTGATCCTTAATCAAGCAGAGACTGAAGAATTTAGTTCTTTTGAAGCATTTTAAAGAAGTATTCAATAGCATTCAATCTTATTTAATATTCCATGTAGAGTAGATCAATGGGCACATAGTGAAGTATGAGAAAAAACAGTTTGGTATGACAGATATTCAGGATTTATAAATTCTAGTCTTCATTCTAAAAGTGACTGTGGATCATTCACTCCCCTTCTCTGATCTACCTTATATTATCTATGGACTAGAACTCATATCTCTGACATATGTGTAGCTTGTGACAGGCTTGTGCAGTCATATAAAATAATGCAGTGGAAGAGTTTAGGAGATATAAAACAAAACAAATTACTAATGCATTTTTTTTCTAATTAAAAAATTCTTATATTCTCCATTCTTCCAGAGAGAGCAGTGTGGTATTTAAAGAACGCACACACGGGGCACCTGGGTGGCTCAGTGGGTTAAAGCCTCTGCCTTCGGCTCAGGTCATGATCCCAGGGTCCTGGGATCAAGCCCCGCATGGGACTCTCTGCTCAGCAGGGAGCCTGCTTCCTCCTCTCTCTGCCTGCTTCTCTCCTACTTGTGATCTCTGTCTGTCAAATGAATAAATAAAATCTTAAAAAAATAAAAAATAAAGAACGCACACACATACACACACAGAGATTTTAACATATTACTCTCTGCTTAATACTCTCAGTGTATTTCCTAAGTTTAGGAAAACAGTCCTTCTAATCAGCAGGGTCTACATTGCCCTCTGTTAGTTGTTCCACTAGTCTGTCAGATAGCTTTCCCATTGCTTTCTGTCCATTTGACCCCATTTCTCTTTCAAGATGACCAAACTGAGGGGTTTTGTGCTAATGCTTTCTCTGACTGAAATGTTTAGAGTCTTTTCCTCATTACTATATTTAACCACCACTACTACCGATTCTTAAGATAACATCACTCTGCTCTGATAAACTCTAACATAATTTGCAATTATTTGTTCAAGTCATTTGCTTATCGCTCTCCATGCTCTACCTACTAGAGGAGCTACTAAAATTTATACAACAAAACTCGAAGCAGAAAAGACTGCACCGTGGAAAGCATCCCGCCATGTTTTTAAATATATCAGAAGTTCTGTAGCATTGCTTGGACATGGTTTATTTATGTTTACTTATAGAACTTGCCAAGAATCTTAGTCAAAACCAAACTTTGTCTTCAGGAACAGTATCTGCACAAATTCCAAAGCTAATGTCTTGCTATTAAAACTTTCCTGAATATAGAAATTAAGTGAGAAAATAATTTTTTCAGATCAATTATATTTCAACATAGTGTTTTATATAGTATTATAAAAATGGTTTAATTTTCTAGAAATATGAATGTGCATGTACTTGGTATTGGTAAGATTTTTTTAAATTGTTACTAGAGAACTTTAAGCTGACTCCAATATGGTAAAGGACTCTTTTCACACTCCTTTACTGGAAATTAGTAATCTTTTTCAATGCAAATATAACTGGAAATGATTCATTCTTAATTCTCACATACCCATCATCTTCTGAGGCTCTTATATCTATAAATTTGCTTTCTCTGATTCATCCCATGTAACAGAAATTCACTGTAATAGAAATTCGGTCCCTTCATTGCTTCGCACATCCACGTATAAATACGCATATACTCATAATAAGGATCTTATGGGCTTATTCAACCTAACTTATTTAGTGGACTGTGGCAAAGAGACAAGTTTCCTCATTCACTTAACAAGCCTTAATCGAGGACCTCCCCACTTTGTTGCCTGGCCCTCTCTGTCCACTTCCCTCCTACCCACCTCTACTCCCTCAGCTCAACTTTTCAGGAACAAAATCTACTTCTGGTCTCTCTAGGATTATTTTTATTGTCCCTTCCTACTCCTGAGCATGAGGTTTTCCTCTCCTTCCCCCATTGCAATTACACCTCAAAATATATCTTCTAAATAAATTAACGAACAATTCTGGTGAATAATACACATTTTTAACTCCACCATATCACCTAAACTTTGGAGGAGAAGGTAACAATCACAGATTAGGATGTGAGCTTTTATAAAAAGGAGGAAATAAGAAGATAGTTGTAATTAAGGGAGGGGGAATCCCCTGAAAATCCAAAAAGATTATGAATTCTGTTTTTCCACAGATAGTTAAATATATGCTATGGTCTTTGGCTGGGAAATAAAATCAAGAAATATCCACCCTGATTCAAGGCAAACTCCAGTCACCACCAAGAAGCATAAGGCTTTTTCACTCTATTAACAGGCAGTAAACTCTCAATATTTATTGAATTATATTGAAATAGGATTAGTAAAATAAGATATAGAAGATTCCAGCTTCAACCTACTTATTTCTGAAAAGGAGTTTTACCTTACGTCTTTATGTACTCTCCTTCCTCACTGTGCTAGGATGAAATTTATGTTCACCTTGGTTCCTCACTCTTATCCTTCTCTTCTGATATTCAGAAAAGAGAAAATCCTAAGTAGCCTGCACTTCGCCTTCTTTTTTCCAGGAGCCACATTCCAATCTTGATCAAAGTATAATACAGGTAGAATGTTCCAGAGAGAAAAAACAATTCAAGCTCTACCTCATAGATCTAAAAGGACCTGAGAGAAAAAAAAGTGAACAGAAAGAGAAAGAGAAACATTGTTCTCCGTTCTTATCAAAAGCTTCACCTATCCATACAGTGACCCTTCTGACCGCACAGTCCTAGAGTTTTGCCATGATCCTTAAGAAGGATAAGGAAAAAAAGGGGTGTGGAGGGGAGAATGGCATACAATGACTTATCTTTATCAATAGTTCACATGCACACACAAAAGAGAAACCTACGAAATGTTGATGAATTTCATTATTTGACATTTTAAAGTTTTTTTTCTTTAAAAATAGGTCAAATAACTTGCTTTCCCCAAAATATAGTTATCCTGACTAGCAACAAATTCATCATTATTTATATGTCAGACTCTTCAGAATCACAAACATAATCCTGCCCGTTGTGAATATTTTGCAAGTGCCTGATGGTTTGCTGACCTATAATAATGTGCGACTTTGCTGAGGCATGAATTAGAATCATGTGGGAGAAGCAGTTTTTAGTAAGTGGTTGACAGCATAATCTCTATAATACAATAAGGCTTTGTACAAGACCTTGCATATCAACAAGCATGTGGACCTTATGTATGACAAGAGCTTTCTGAAGGACTTTCACAGTGTTTATGTTGGAGGGAGAATAGCCAAGTGCCTAAGCGCACTCAGGAACCAGACCGCCTGGGTTGAACGCGTCACTGCCACCACTATGTAACCCCCTACAGCGAATTACTTAACTCTTCATACTTCAGAGTTTTCAACTTTAAAATGGGAAAAATAACAATAAAAGCCACTTTATAGAATAGTCGTGAGGATTAAAAAAGCCTTGAAATGGTACACGGCAGGCAGTTAGTGCCCCATACATGTTAGCCATTATTATTACCTATAAGACTCTGATGAGCCCTCAAAGTTCATATATAACTAATTATATTCTTCTATATTTCATTGGGAACATCTTATGCTTTACAATAGTTGTATCTGAAAATATTGTCTACCAAAAATTCTTGAGATACTTTCTTTGTGAACCTCAAGGGTCCACTCCATTATTCCATATTGTCTATGGTTTCTGGATTCTACAAAGAGAGACTAACTCCTACAGGTTTGATGGATGGCTTTATCATTGAAACTGTAATGAAGTAACTCTATTTTTATTCCTTCGGATCTAAGGAAAAAGGAAATATAAAAATAAGAGAGAGACCAATTGTTGTCATCTTGCTTTCCTCTCCTAGTTTTCACTTCCTAGACATTATTTTTTTTTTCCTTTGGACATACAATTGATAAAAGAAAAATATTCAGTGGTTATAAATCCATAGCAGCATTTTATTCACTGATAGAATTTTTTTCCAAGGTAACACAGAGGACTTCCAAACTAATTTTATTGTAAAAAATAGATAATAAATTCTCATTGTGAGAATTTAGTAACAAATCCACTTATAATCATCATCACATTTCACAGTTACAGAAGGTTTTATGGAGAGATTCAAACCTGAATGCATTTCTAATAGCTGAGTTCCAGATGGGTGAGCTCTGTTGATGGCATGTGCTATAATACCTTCTACAATGGTCAGTTTTGTAGATTCTAATGGAATGCTCAGGATGATAAATAATAATGACTACCAGTTGTTACTTCTTGCCATGCAGGGGTTTTTTTTCCTTCAAGTTTGTATTTAAATTCCAGTTAATTGACATACAGTGGGATGTTAGTTTCATGTGTCGAATTCAGTGATTCATCTCTTCATACAACACACGGTGCTCATCACTACACGTGCCCTCCTTGTTACCCATCATCCATTTAAACCCATCTCCCCCACCATTCTCCCCTCCAGTAACCATGAGTTAGTTCTCTATATTTAAGATTCTGTTTTATATTTTGCCTCTCTCTCTTTCTTACCCCCTATGTTTATCTGTTTTGCTTCTTAAATTCCAAATAGGAGTGAAATCATATGGTATTTGTCCTTCTCTGACTTATAAACTGTCTAGCCCTATCCACATCATTGCAAATGGCAAGATTTCATTCTCTTTTATGGCTGAATAATATTCCATTGTGTATATATATCACAACTTCATTATCCATTCCTCAGTCGATGGACATTTGGGCTCTTTCCATAACTTGGCTATTATTGATAATGCTGCTCTAAACAATATGGCATGTGTATCCCTTTGAACCAATATTTTTGTACAGGGATTTTTAAAACACACCAACAACCACACTGAACATTTTATATTCATTCTTTTATTCAGTCTTTCTAAGACTGTGGAAACTGGCACCCAGAAAGGTTTAACAACTTGCCCAAAGTCAGAAGCCAGCAACTGGTTGAGCCAGGATTCACACCCAGGCAACCTGACTTTACAACCTAGGCTTTCTCACCACCATATATGTGTCAGAGGAGCAAGGATTTTTTTTTTAAGATTTTATTTGTTTATTTGACAGACACAGATCACAAGTAGGCAGAGAGACAGGCGGGGGGGGGGGGGGGATCCAGGATCCCTGATGAGCAGAGAGCCCGATGTGGGGCTCGATTCCAGGACCCTGGGATCATGACCTGAGCAGAAGGCAGAGGCTTTAACCCACTGAGCCACCCAGGCGCCCCGAGGAGCAAGGATATATGGAAACTCCCTGGTAAATCTGAACAGAGAAACTGCCTTGAATCTCCTTTGAGCTGTTTCTAGGACTAGCTGACCAAAAGATGCCAATAAAAATACGTTCTTCCAAAAAAAAAAAAAATACACTCTTCCTCTTGTTGACACTCCCCCGCAGCTAATACAAAAAGCCACTTGTGATGGTAACAACAAAGAAATGAGAGTATAGTATGAACTAAGAAAGGACTTTAACCTTTGTTTTTACAGAACTCTTATGCACATAATTAAGAAACCACGGTTCTCTTTTATTTTGCCATGATGATTAATACCAAAATAAATTCAATTAGATTTTTTAAAAAAGAGGACATTTCCTGAAAATAATTCAATTTTACTGAATGACTAGAATCACTGTTATCATTTCTGATGCTTATTATTATAATTACTGGGCGTTCTGGACATGCCAATGACTGACTAAGAAAAGCTTCACATTTTATAACTGCAGCCAGTAGTTTTTGAAGGCTTACATGTTCCAGGCACTGAACTGAATGCTTCAGTTGTGCTGTTTGACTCAATCATGGGAACTTCTGAGAAAATGGGTGCCACGGACACACCTGTTCGAAGGTTAAGGACACTATGACCCAAAGAGCAGAAAGCACAGGTTCACATGGCTAGTCGTTGACAAATCTTAGCTTTGAACTCCTTTCATTCTCTAACTAGAAGCAAGACTAACAGCCACTAAGTTCAACTGCCGGCCAGGACTGTGTAGAATTTTATGTTCTTCAGAAAAGCTGTCCATGCATTAGTTCATTCTTTGCTCACGCAGCCTCCAGAGATACATAGAAGAAATAAAGAAACTGAGTTTCAGAGAGGTCAAAAGTTTGCTCAAGATCATAGGGATTTTAATGTAGGAACTCACATTCAAGACCAGATTTTACGTCTTTGTTTCCCAGGTTCCTGATAGGCATGTTTACTCCTCAGGTGACCACAGTCAAATGCTTGTATTTTATTACTTGTCCCAGCCTCTTGCTTTGATTTAGCTGTTGAAATCTGGCCACAAAAAGTACGGCTGCTGTTTCTCTGAGACCTCAGCTCTTTTTTGACATTGGCAAAGTAATTCGGGTGGAGGGAAATAACAGCCATGAATGCTGATCTATCCGTCCCATCTCTTCTCTATTCCCTTTGCGCTCTGACGCCCTGTACACCAGAGGTTCTCTGGGGACCTCGTGCGTGTTCTGTCCCAGGACAAGTTATGCATTCAGAATTTAAATCAGGGTCCCGTTGGTCCTCTGTGTTCCTCTCTGTTACATTGTGAAAAACAAACAAGATCTTGTCATTAATTTAAAACATGATTTTATATTCTCTCTGACTTTATTATTGCTATTTATCTTCATTGCAAACTTCCAAATTCTCCAATTTTTTTCCCACACTATTAGCACTTTGAGGCTATTTACAGGGTACATTTTTGCCCTAAAATCACTCGACAAAACTGTTCTCAAAAAGTGTCTTTTTTTTCTTATCAATCGTGATTCTCATGTTCCCCTCAAATTTTAAAATCCCTCAAATTACGTCAAACTCAGATTTCTCATTCTTAGGTTCATCTATTCTAATTTAGTGATAGGTCACAGCAAAGCACTCAGCTTCTTCAAAAAGATCAAATGGAAGCAGGTGGAGACGCACTTTCCATACGAGGTATATATTAAGCAATTAATCGGTAATGGGTAATTCAGTGGTACTAATAATGTTACAATATCTCAATTATTCAATGTTATGGAAATGTGCAAGCGTCCGATGCTTTTAAAAAATATATTTGCTATCTCTATTGATCAAGAGTATATGTATCTAAGTTCAGCAGCAAGTATCACTCTTTATGATGGATCCTGGTTTCTGTTCCATTTAGCCAACCAGGTGAGTCAGAAATATTAAGTGCTACTACTTTTTACCATATTTTTATCATGAGCTTTTAGACTAACAGAATAGTTACCTCGGACAGGGAAAATCCCAGACATACACCTCATTATGCTGGCCGAACTATATGGATGATTCAATGAACTGTTTCTAAATATGCAGGCCCTGGGGCAGGGGTCTCTTTTAAGTTTCTTTTTTAAAGCTGCAATATTTGGTAGGATGAGAGCAGTGCGTATGGACGGAGTTATTCATATTCTCAATCTGCGTTTGAAAGGCAGCTCCTCATTGTTATTGCTTACTATAGAGGCAAACTGCGAATGGCAGTTCCCTACGGCCACAGCCAAAGAGTTGAAGGACCTGTACAGTCAGGAGCTCCATGGTCTACACCTGGGACATCATCCGTCCACACCCAGTACGCCTCAGTCCTCCTGAGCCAAAGGAACTCCTTTGCATCCCAAGCCCTTGGCAGAACAGACTTATAATATAAAAAAGAAAATTGAGATTATCTATAATCCATTCATAGAGGACTACCAGTGTTAATATTTTAGTGGTTTTTTCAAAATTATGTCTATAAATTGACATGCCAATAGACAAAATCTTCTGAAGGGTAATTTTGCAATAAACATCAATATTATTTAAAATATACTTAAGATTTGATGGAAAAATTATACCTCCAGAAGTTTACCTTTAAGAAATAATCAAAAGCCACAGAAAGACTATATGTGTGTACATACATATGTAGGTTTCTGTATGTGTATTCACATACAAATTCTTGTATGTATCCTTGTAATATACATCTGTATCCACGCAGATGAATAATCATTTTCATTTAAAATATCTTGAGACTTTACCTATATTTGTAATAATTTTACATCATTTAAATGGCTGCACAGTACTTTATTAGGTAGACATACCCTAACTCTCCTTGTATTCCTTAGTCAAGTGTCATTTGTGTGCCTTGCCCAGTTTTCTATTCTCAGTTTTTCTTTTAGATTCACAAAAATTTATTATATACTAATGATTAGTTAACACATTAATAACTGGTGATTAATTAATCATTAGTATCATTAGTAAATGGCATTATTTTTCACCATATTTTTATAATGAACTCTTGGGCCAACAGAATAGTACTTCCAACACTATAAAGTGTTATGTCTTAGCAGTTTAACCTTTATGATTTTGATTTCTTACACCTAGTCTTTTTGGCAGGTTACAATTATGAGGTCATGTTTTATTTTAATTTTTTTTAAGATTTTATTTATTTATTTGACAGACGGAGATCACAAATAGGCAGAGAGGCAGGCAGAGAGAGAGAGAGAGGAGGAAGCAAGCTCCCTGCCAAGCAGAGAGCCCCGATGCGGGGCTCGATTCCAGGACTCTGGGATCACGACCTGAGCCAAAGGCAGAGGTTTAACCCACTGAGCCACCCAGGTACCCCGAGGCCATGTTTTAGGAAGCAGATGTTTCAATGTTCAAAGTATTTTTCTACAAACTTGTTCCATACAAAAAAATAAAAATATTTTATTTCGTTGAAAGAGAATTATTTATTTTAAACGATTGTTTTAATAGAGATGCCTGGGTGGCTCAGTTGGTTAAGCATCTGCCTTCAACTCAGGTCATGATCCCAGGGTCCTGGGATTGAGCCCCACATTGGGCTCCCTGCTCAGCGGAGAGCCTGCTTCTCCCTCTCCTGCTCCTCCCTCTGCTTGTGCTCTGTCTCCCTCTTTCTGACAAATAAATAAATAAAATCTTTTTTTTTAATTGCTTTAATAGGGATGCCTTGGCATTCTTTTCTTTTTCCATTTTTCTGATGCTTGACCATGTCACTCATGGTCAACAAATTTCACCTAGACACATATTACCACAAAATCATTAGAGAAGATAGAAATAGGTGATCTAAATATAAAAGATCATTTATCCCAATTCTGATTTTTTTAACCCAAGGCTCCTCATTTCTAACAAGTGTACTATCAATTACTTTGTATAGTAATAGTTTGTTTTTATGTGTATTTCATTAAAAATCATCAAAGTCCCCCCAAAATCATTAAATTCCTATTTCATACAAAGTATTAGAAGTCTTCATATTTCTATTAGAATGTAGAAAAGTCATAAAAGGTCAGAAACATCACTCCTCAGCCATCATCATCAATAAGATATTGAAACAAAGAAAACATAGGTTTTAGTACATCGCATTTTACTTCTGAAAAGTTACTATTTGAACCTGAAAACATTCTTCATGAATTTTTTTAGTATCTTAAAATTATTTGATGTATAATTTTCTCTCCTGTTTAAACTATCCTTTCAGGGGAGCCTGTGTGGCTTGGTCAGTTAGGTGACTGACTCTTGATTTGGTCTCAAGTTATAATCTCAGAGTCTTGGGATAGAGCCCCATGCTGGGCTCCATGCTCAGTGGGGGTCTGCTTGAGGACTCTCCTCTCCCTCTCGTTCTGCCCCTCTCCCTGCTCACATGTTCTCTCTCTCTCTAAAATAAACAGATCTTTAAAATATCCTTTCCATGTATTTTTCTAATATTATACAAAATTACAATTCTGATTATTTGACTTTCATTTGCTTCATGTTAGGTTGCTAATGTGACAAGAGACAGATAATTCAATTGTAATTGGAGTAGAAAGTACAATTTTCAAAAAAGTAAGGAACAAAGTTAAGTAAAAGTGAATAAATACACTTGATCTCAGGATGGAGGCATTCTGAATCTGCAGTGAAATGCTCTATCACTGAGCTATACCCCCGGCATTCTGAATCTGATCACACTGTCCACTGATGTTAGATCTGGAGAACAAATCTATTTGTAAAGTTGATATTAAAAAAAAAAATATTTGAATAGTCACCTGAGTTCAAGAACGTGTTCTCCCCTTTAATGTATTCCAAAGCTTAATTATTTTTATCATTAACCTGTTGGCCTTTTCTGAAAATAATATTAACTGGTTGCATAAAATAGACAAATTCTTTGAAGAACAAAATTTACCAAAGCTGATAGAAGAAAGAATATAAAATCTCAATAGTGCAAAGTCTAGTTGAGAAATTAAACCTACTGGGGAAGAAAAAAGAAAAAAAAAAGAACGTCAGGTCTAAATGAATTCACATACGAATTTCTTCCAAACATTTGGGGAAAAAAAAGGCAGTCTTGTGCAAACTCATACACAGACTATTAAAAACAACAACAATTTAACTCCTTTTATGAGCTTAGTGTAACCTTCATTCTAACACTTGGGAAGACCTCAAGATATAAACTAGTACCTCTCAAAACAGAGATGCAAAAATACGTAAGGGAATAGTAGCAAAACAAACACAGTAATATGTAAAATGATAATCTACCATAATGTTTTACTCAGGTATGCAAGAATGATTTAATATTTGAAATTATATCAATATAACAAACCACATTAATGGAAAAGTAGACTAATGAGTATGTCTTGGAAAAAGAAAAAGCTCTTGGGTTAAAAAAACTTTTAATAAACTAGAAATAGAGAGAGCTTTCTTAATCTCATAGCCTAGAAAAATCCCTGCAACAAATATATATACAATGATAAAATTTTGAAAAATTTTCTCAGAGATTAGCAACAAAACAAGGATGCCTGATAATGCCACTTCTATTCCATATTATGCTGGAGGTCCCAGCAAGTGTGCTAAGGTAAAGAAATAATGACATAAAGATCGGCAAGGTAAAATCAAGTTGTCATTATTTGCACATGCCATAACTGTATTCATCGCCATTCTGAAGAATCTACCAGCTATTAGAATTAATAAGTAAATTTGGCATGATCAATCAATATGTATAAAAAGATTAACTGAATTTCCATATAAACCTGCAACAAAAAATAAAATTTAAGTAGTGCTTACAGGAACATAAATTTAAAGCACTACTTAAATGAATCTTTAAAAATGATACTTAAAGAGACCTTTTACAGGAGAAAATAAAGAGTTAAAAAGAAGGACATAAATCTTATTCACAGAAGGAAGGTACAAACTCAATAAGGTTGCAAATTAACCTCAAATTACTGTCTATATGTAATGTAACACAATGAAAATCTGAAGGATAAAACTGGAAGGCTAGTATAAAAGAATCAAGGCAAATTATAAAGCTATAAAAATAATACAATATGGCATTAGCCCCAGAATAGACAAATTCACCAGTCCAACAAGATGGAAAGTTCACAATCAGACTATTCAGTTACCTGATTCATAATAATTGCTACTCTCCACAAAGGATAATCTCTACAGTAAATAATGCTGATTCAAAAGATAATGACATAGGAAAAAAATGAACCTTGATCTCTACCTCCCACCAGACACAAAAATCAATTCTTAATGCATTGCAGGTCAAAAAATAAAGCTTTCAGATAAACAAATAGGAGGACATTTTTGTGACCTTAGACTAAGCAAAAATTTCTTAAAATAAGATCTAAGAATGCTAATCATAGAAACATTTTGAAAGTTAAAATTTATTATTTTTTTATTATTATTTTTTAAGATTTTATTTGAGAGAGAGAGCGCACACATATCCATGAGAGGGGAGAGGGGCATGAATGGTGGAGAGGGGCAGAGGAAGAGGGAGAAGCAGACTCCTCGCTGAGGAGGGAGCCTGACATTCCAGGGTTCAAACGCAGGACCCATGGGACCATGACCTGAGCAAGGGAGACGCTTAATCAACTGAGCCACCTAGGCACCCCTAAACCTTTATTTTAATTAAGCGATACCATTCAAAGAGAGGAAAAACCCACAGCCTGAGAAGGTATTTGCAACACATATAACTGCTTCAAAAAAAAAAAAAAAAAAAAAAAATACAAACCACAAGAAAAAGATTAACAGAAAAATCTGGCAAAAAACTTAAATGAACACTTTCCAAATGATGATGCCCAAATGGTCAGTAAGCTATGAAAAGATGCCCAACTTCATTATACAATACAGTTAAAACCGCAATGAAACACTCTTATACCCCTAGCAGGATGGGTAAAGGGAGAGACTGGTGATATTAAGTGTTGGCAAGGCTGTACAGTAATAAAGAATCATCCACTGCTTGTGCTGATATAAACAATAGAGACGCTCTGGAAAATACTTTGGAAGTATTTATGGAGGCTTGTTAACATACGCATTATGCTATAATCCAGCAAATTCACTCCTAGGCATGCTTACAAAGGAAATATGTGTATATTGTCACCAAAAATACTCTGTACTAGAAGGTTCATAGCTGCATGATAAATAATAATAATAATAATAATAAACCTGGGAACTAACCAAATACTCATTAACAGGAGAATGGGTCAGTAAATTACAACATACTCATGCAATAGATTGCTAGAACAATGAGAACAAAAGATTTACAACCACAGCTAACAATATGAATAAATCTCATGAACATAATGTTGAACTGAAAGAAACCCCACCTGCAGAAAGTAGACACTACATGTGTGCAGGAGGGAATTCTCAGTAGACCTATGTTGCTCAAACTCTGCACGTTAAAGGCTTGTCTTCTTCCCTGGCCATTGGCTAGCTACTGAGACATAAGCTCTGAGACTTTAAAATATTCTGCCCGATATTAGTGTTTTGTAAATATAAAGAACAGAGAGCATGTAATTCAGAATGTCTGACTACTTTTGTTAAGAGGCTTGAAAATGTGTTTATACTGGCTTGAGTGCCACTGAAGATATTTTTAATCATATTTCCCAAATAAAGGAGCCCTATCATCACAAAACACAGTGTGAGCAGTTTCATATTTCTAAAACATCAAAACAATCATGTATTAATCAAAGATTGTTTGGAAGAGTATATTAATTATTATATTAATCATCAAATCAGAAATTAAAGAATGTAAAATGGAAATAAAAGACCATAAACTACATCCTCTCTAAGCCCAAGGACTATCATCCCTCAGGCTGGAGTTCAACACAAAGAAAACTGCTTCGTGTCATTTCCAAAATTCTCTTTGTTTGAGAAATCACTTTGAACAAATCAGAGGTAGTTATTCAAATGCTATTATTCCTGATCCAGGTCACAGCACACTGATGCTGTCCCATGCTGAGTTGAGTGCTTTCTGATGGGTTCAGCTTTTTAAAGATGAACAAACCTACAGATTTTCCTTCAGCTACTGAAAAGAGTTTACTTTTTTAAAAATATGATCATCTTTTCAGAAAGGAAAATATATAGGAAATATTATTTTGAAAATGAAAGTAATATGCTCTCACTGTAATCTCCTTTAGTGTTTTTACAGTGTACTAATGATTATGAACTATTAAAGACACAGGAGTAACTGCCGTTCCCATAAAAAATTATTCAACTTTAATACAGAATAAAAAACAATATAGAACATTAGTTTTTCCATATAGAATGGATCTATAGAATATGAATGTTTTCAGCACCAAATAAAGGCAGAAAATGTTTCCAGTAAGTATGGTAGCTCCAAGCTTACTACCCATGATTGGACCGTGGGTCTACTTTAGTCCTCATATTTATGGTCAAACTAAAATAAGTGTACATGCAGACATAGACACACACACCAACACCCCCCCACGCCCCCACACACACCACACACACAGTCTAGGGTCATTTTAGGATTTGAAAACACATCTTATAATCTGGATATTTGTATTTGAAAATTCATAGTCTTTCAGTCATTATTGACTGCTTTATTTTGTAGATGAAGTAATGAAACCCAGAAATGCCCTCAAATAACTTCTCCAAATCCCAACTTAATCTGAGATTTCTCCATTACATCATACCCTTTGTCATCATTCTCAAAATCAATGATTTTATTTTTAAAAAATACAATATAGAATGTACAGGAGAATGAGATAATTTCTAAGAATTCAGAGCACAGCTGGAAACATTTACTTTGTTATTAAAATTATTTTATCTTCTTGTTTTTAATTTTACTCTTTTAGCTAATATTAAATGAATTTCTTAAAAAACAGGGAACTGGGGGTCTTAATGTCTCAGCCGTTTGGCTATGTCTTCTATCACCTGATGTGATATTGTAATGATATTTTATTGGAAGAATTAGGACATGCATTTTATTATTCTCAGCACAGAATATTTCTTCAGAGATGTTCCCATATACCTCTAAGTGTAAAATACACCCTAGACAAATTTGAAATGATGAACACACATCATTTTCTGGTATTCTCTTTTGGCCCAGGATGGAGATTAGAATCATTTATTCAGTATTTTTTTTTTCAAAAACTGTTCAATTTATTTCAGAGGATCAAGAAATCTGAAGTGGTTCTCAATGTACTTTTTTTGGTTATTTTTACAGGTTTATGTAAGTATAACTGACATAAAATATACACCAAAACCATACATCTGATCATATTTAACACATATATACAATTCATGAAACCATTATCACAATTCAGATAATGAATATATTCATACCTTAATAGTTGCCTCATGCCCCTTTTTAAGTCCTTTTGTCCATCTATACCCAAACCTGACTCATCTTCTTTCTGTCATTAAAAGTTAGTTCATGTTTTCAAGTATTTTACAGAAATCCACATAAATACCATATTAGTCATTTCTGTCTGGCTCCTTTCTCTCAATTATTTTGACATCTCTCCATGTTGTAACCTGAAACATTCCTTTTAACTGCTGAGAAGTATTCCATTGTATGGATGTTCCAATTTGTTTATCTGTGTATCCCACGATGGACATTTGGACTGTTTTATGTTCTTGGCTATTATAAATAAAAATGCTACAAGCATCCATGTGCAAATTTCTTATCAACAGCTTTTGTTTCTCTTGTATATATACACCTAAGGAATAGATGAATCATATGGTATGTGTGCACATGTATAAATAAAGTTTTAAGAAGCTGCCATATTGTTTTCCAAAGTGGTCAATTCTACATTTCTACCAGGAGCATGTGAAAGGTTCAGTTCCTCCACATCCTTGCCAACACTTGTTATGATCAATCTTTTTAATTTTATCTTTTCTAATAAATGCTTACTACTATCTCAGTGTGGCCTTAATTTCCACCTCCCAAATGATTAATGATGTTGAGCATCTTTCAATGTGGTCAATTGCCATCTGTATATATTTTTTAATAAAATATTCAAGAATTTTGCTCTTTTTCAATCATTTGGGTCATCTGTTTCCTTACCATTAAGTTCTGTGAGGTCTTCAAATATTCTGCATACCTTCATCCTGTATATACACTGCAAATATTTTCTCATAGTCTGTCTTTTCTGTCTTTTGAGAGTATCTTTAGATGAGTAGAAGTTTTTAATTTTGAAAACTAGGGAGGGCACAGATTGCATGGAGTGCTGGGTGTTACATGCAAACAATGCATCATGGAATATTACATCAAAAACTAACAATGTACTGTATGTGACTAACATAACAAAATAAAAAAATAATGTTAGAGTTTGAAAAAAAAAGAAAGAAAAAGAAAACAACAATTCAGAAGTTTGCTCTTTGTGAATTATCCTATCAAAGCCATATCTAAAAGTTCTCTAAGCAAAACAAGTTCTCTAAGCAAAGACTGTGAAGATTTCGTTCAAATGTTATCTTCTACAAATTTTATAGCTTTTAGTTTTGCATTTAGGTTTATGATGTACTTTGAATTAATTTTTACAGATGACATGAGGTACAGATTCCAGTTAATTCATTGGCATGTGGATATCTAATGCCTCAGCACCGTTTGTTAATACAATGGTCCTTTTTTCACTGGACTGCCTTTGCATTTCTGTCAAAAATCAGTTGTTTAGGTAAGTGTGGATTATTTCTGGAGTCTCTATTACATTCCACTGATCCATTTGGCCAACTTTACTCCAGTCTAGAGTCTTGATTTCTGTAACTTAATAATAAGCCTTGAATTCTTGTACAGTTTAACTTTTTAACTCTTTTTCAAAGCTGTTTTGTTTGCTTGATGTGCTTTGTACTTCTGCATGAAGTCTGCTTGTCAATTTCTACAAGAAGATAAAAATCTTGGATTTTTATTAACATTGTGTTGAACTTATAGTTCAGTTTGGAGTGAAGTGACAACTCAACTATATTGAGTCCTTCAATCCATGTGGGTGATGTATCTCTATTTGTTTATGTCTTCAATCTCTGCCAGAAATGTTTTATAGTTATCAGTATATGCGTACTTTATAATTTTTGACAAATTTATCTCTAAGGTTTTCACATTTTGATGGGAAGATATTTTCTAAAATTTCAAGTTCTAGTTTGCTGCTAGTAATAGAAATTTACTTTTTGTACATTGATCTTGTAATCTGCAAAGTTACTAAACTTTTATATGCATTTTAATACTTTTTTGTAGATTTTGTCCAGTTTTCTACATGTGAGACTTACTGCCTATAAGTAAAAATTTTTACTTCTGCCTTTCTGATTTGAATACATCAGCAAGAACCTCCAGTATAATACTAAATAGTTATGGAGAGAATAGACATTGTTTTCTTGTTTCTCATTTCATAGGGAGAACATCCTACCTTTTGTATTAGTATGTTAGCTAGAGGTTTGTCAGAGACACTTTATATCGGGTTGAGGAATTTAATTTCTAATCATACTTTATTTTTAGAGTTTTTATTACCATAAATATTTTATTTTTTCAAATGCTTTTTATGTGTATATTATGTTAATCATTTTACTTTTTTAGTGCTATAATATGGCTGATTACATTGATTAATTTGCAAATATTACACCAACCTTGCATTATCAGATAAACTTCACCTGTTCATAATGTAGTATACTTTCATATATTGTTGGATTCGGTTTGCTGAAACTTTGTTACAAACTTCTGCATTTACATTTCTTAGTCTGTATTTTTCCTCTCTTTTAATGTCTGTATGGTTTTGGTATTAGGGTAACGCTGGTCTCATAAAATGAGCTCAGAATTATTCCCTATTCTTCCGTTTTTTGTAAAAGTTAATGAAAATTTTTCTTGTTTTATCATATATGTTCAGTAGAATTTATTACCCTAGCCATGTGGCCCTGAAGTTTATATGTATGGAAGCTTAAGCTTCAAATTCAGTTTCTTTGCTGGATATAGTATTATTTATCTGTTTCTTCTTGATTAAGCTTTAATAGTTTGTGTCCCCAAGGAATTTTATTGTTTTACTTAAGTTGTGATTTCACTGCTATACAATTGTTTCTGATATCCCCATATTATATATGCATCAATTTCTGGAATCCATACAGATGCCACTTTTCTCCTGCCATATTGGTAATTTGTGAATTCTTTCTCTTTTTTTATATGGCTAAAGATTTATCAATTTTATTGAATATCCTTATTGTTTTTCTTATTTTACTGATTTTTTATTTTACTTATTTATTTTCTTATTATACTGATCTTTGATTTGTTTCATATTATTTCCTCTTTTCTTATTACTTGGGGTTTAATTTTTTCATAATTGTTTATGGTATAAAGTGAGGTCATTCATTTGAGATCTTCTTTCCTAAGATAGGCATTTAATACCATAAATGACCTCTTTAGTACAGCTTTCATGGCTTCTCAATAACTTTGATGTGCTGTTTTTCCATTTTCATTCAGCTCAGCATACTTTCTATTTTCTCTTTTGTTTCCCTTGTTGACTCAGGAATTATCTAAAAGTTTAAAATTTTTTCAAGATTTTCCCTGATACTTTGTTGTTATCGATTTTTGTTTAATTTTACTATAGTCAGAGAAAATACTTTAACTGACTGGAATCCTTTTATTTGTATTGAGACTTATGTATGTAATGGCCAAGAATGTCTTCTATCTTAGTACATACTCCATGAGATTTTGAAAGCAATGTGTATTCTTCCATGGGTGATGTGATCTTTAAACCCATCAATCAAGTTGGTTGATAGTGTTATCCAAATATCCTACCTTCTTGTGTACTTGTATCACATATTGAGAGAAAATACTGAATTTGAAGACTCAAAGACTAAATCATTAAGTATTTAGTTAACTGACTCAGTGTCAAAGGGAAACATCAATGCCAGAATTTGGGAGGGCACAGGTAGCCAAATCCAGACAGCCAGGTGTTGTGTGTATATAGGCATACGTTACTGTGTATATGCACATGTGAACTTCGTCTTTGAGACTGTAATAAGCAAATATGTCTGGGAAGAGAATATTAGTTAATTCAGCTTTTTTGTTGTTTTTGTAATTAGCAAGCAATAAAAGAAAGGCAATTAAATTCAGAATTTTCTTTTGAATATTATATTTTAGTGATTAAAAAAAGACTGGGAAAGAATATAAAATTATATGTATTGTTAACAGTAGGATGATGGCATTTTATTTTCCTCCTCTGGATTTCTAAAACTTACTATTATGATACACTGCCTTTATAATAAAAAAGTTAAAAAAAAGTAAAAAAGATTATGTGAAAAATATGTTAAATATTTACAAAACTCAAACTGGAAAATAGAACAATCAAAACTACTGTGCTACACAGTCAACAATTCATAGAAAATATGGCTTACCTTCTATTTCCTATTATTAAAAAAAGATACAATTAAAATAAGTTCTTCTAAATATGTATCTTCCAAATACGTATTTTAGTTCTTCTACATATGTATCTTCCTATCACAAAGCCAAAATAATAAGCAAATAAGAATCCCTCAAGGGGCGCCTGGGTGGTTCAGTGGGTTAAGCCTCTGCTTTTGGCTCAGGTCATGACCTCAAGGTCCTGGGACTGAGACCTGCATCGTGCTCTTTGCTCGGTGGGAAGCCTGCTTCTCCCCCTCTCTCTGCCTGCTTTTCTGCCTACTTGTGATCTCTCTCTGTCAAATAAATAAATAAAATCTTAAAAGAAAAAAAAAGAATCCCTCAAATAGCAATATCTGGGAATCATAAAACAACTTCTTTAAAAACATTATTTTATTCCTCTTCATAAATAACAAATGAGGTGTTCTTTGAAGAGATACATAATCTTCATTTGTTAAATCCTCCAAAAATCTCTAAATCTTGTAATTTGTCTCAATTGCAATGATATTAAAATTCAAGGTTTTCAAAAATATAACATAGTATTATAGTGCTTATAATTCCAAAATCATGGTAAGCAAAAAAAGTGGCTCAAGTGCCTTGGGGATAATGTGTATTTTCTCTATCATCACTGTGGTAGTAGTTACGTGGATAGATAGAGTTGTCAAAACTTACTGAAAACCACAGTTAAAATTAGTGTGTTTTATTGTATTACATTGTACCTCAATAAAATTGATCTTAAAAGTACATAGAAATAGGGGAGGAGTGCAGGCTTGGACAAAAATGGCTGAATAGAGGTGGGAAATACAGGCTTCCACTACGTAATGAATAAGTCATGGGAATAAAAGGCAGAGCATAAGGAATGCAGTGAATGGTATTATTTATAGGGATGTAAGGTGACAGATGGCAGTTATAGTTGGGAACATAGCATAATGTATAAACTTGTGAAATCACTAAGTTGTACACCTGGAACTAATGTAATACTGTGTGTCAACTATAAACAAATAATGAAAAAATGTACATAGCAATAAAGTAGTTCTAGGTCTGAGCTCTCCAAAGGAACTAAAGGAACTATAAAAATGAAACTACTGATACATACACCGACATGGATGACACTTCAGGTAATTTATGCTGAGTGAAAAAAAGCCTATCCTAAAAGGTCAGATACTTTTTAACATAACATTTTTTTTAAAATATTTTATTTATTTGACAGAAATCACAACTAGGCAGAGAGGCAGGCAGAGAGAGAGGAGGAAGCAGGCTCCCTCCGGAGCAGAGAGCCTGATGTGGGGCTCGATCCCAGGACCCTGGGATCATGACCTGAGCCGAAGGCAGAGGCTTTAACCCACTGAGCCGAGGCGCCCCTTTACATAACAATTTTGAAGTGATGGATTTTTCAAAATAGCAAACATATTAGCAGTTATTAGGGGTTAGAAAGGGTACTGGAGGTAGTAGGGAGGGAGAGGTGGTGTGGTTATGTGAGATCGATAGGATAAATCACTGAGTAATGGAAATATTTTCTATGACTGTGGTGATAGACAAACCTTCATGTGTGATATAAAAATATGTAAAAATTACATACTTTCAGGGCTTGGGCTTCTCAGTGGAACTAATAAATATAAAGGATTTCCCAAGAAATACTGTGAGCCAGCCAAGCTTGTCTTCCTCAACCCTAATCCCTTCATGAATCGGGAGAGACAAAGAAAGGGAGGGAAAGAGAGTGGACACTACTGAAATGACGCAGAATCAGTCATGATAGAGGCAGCCAACAAAAAAGGAAAAATTAAGTCATGCAGTTGACTAATGGGAGAAAACTAAGGAGGTTAAGATCATCTACATATGTGTTGGTCTAAGTGAAAAATATTTACAGTAGTGGTATAAGAGTAGAAATTTAAGGAAAACTACCAGGTAAATGTAGGGGTCTTTTTAATTATGACATCCAAGAAAGAGCTTGTCAAATAGATGGATGTATTGATCTGGAGACCAGGGAAGAGGCCTAAGTTAGAAATACTCTGACCTCAAGTCTCAGAAAAGCATAGTTACCTAGCATGCAGCATATACATTAAGTATACTGAGCAGCACACAGTGTATGAATATTTGAAAGATATACCATCTTCTATCTGTCAGGAATAATAGCAATTATAATGACATCCAAATTGTTTTGATATTAAACATGTACAAGGGACTTCTCTAAATACTTAATATACTTGATCCAATTTAATCCAATAAAATCCTGCAATATAATTATTATGATCCCATTTTACAGACCAGAAAACTCAAGTTGAGCGTTCCTGGGCTCTTTAGAGGTAAGTTCTGGATTCATATTCAGAAGCCCAGCCTCAGGAACCTACCTTTTGTCACTGGTTATTTGTCCTCCCACACTGGTAAATCCATCATGCCACGGTTTATGGTATGTCCAGAATTTCTTAATTCTTAGGTGCCCACATTCTTGTTTCTTTCACTTAATTAACACTAGGTATCTAATAAATTTTTGCACATCTGTATAGTTGGGCCCAATTTTTCCACCTTTCGTTCATACATCCAAGATGTGTACGAATAGCTAAAATGAACTCAGTTAGACCAAGTTTAGCACCTCTAAATAAAGTTATACAAAAAAACCCAGTACTTAATTAAAGAGAGGTCACTTTAAGATATATCAGATTGATACAATGCTTGAGGCTTCTTGATCTAATGCTGATTTCTGCCGAGGACAAAAGAGATGTAGCAACTTCATTACTTATCTATTAGAAATAAAAATTATTGATGAAAATAAATATATTGCAAGTGCATATTTGCATATAAATTTGTTTAAAACTCGGTGTTTTTCTTACAATAAAATGTCATCTCCATGAATCATTTTTTTTCACTCTAGTGAAAGTGGACCATCTCCACAATATTTTGTAACATACACAAGTAACCTATTCCAATGAATACATCAAGTAAAAAATCTCATAGACCTATCAACCCTGCTTGCTAGATATTAAGCAGCTAAACGCTTCTGCTTAGTCAATGGTCTCTGTTAGGGTGACCCACAGAAACTAATGAATGCGGCAGGTTTCCTGCCCCCTGTTCCACCTGTCACCACCCTAACCACAATTCTTTTCCAAGACCTTGACACCAATCATAAGGGAACCAGGCAACCTATAACTACAATGAAAAGTCTGAAATGTGTGAGGTACCTGGACAGCAGATGTGGAAAAAGTGCCTAGGATAATATAAAACAACCTCTAAATCTATCATCACTCCTGCTCAGTCATTCCAGGAGAACTCTTTAGGATAAACTGTGAAGAGTGGCTAGAAACGGCTACACGAAGCAAGTCGTAGATAACTGATGGCCAAAAAACAAACAGGAACAACAACAACAACAACAACAACAACAAAAAAAAACCACAGAGATTGGAAGTCCTAATACTAAAAATGTTCTTTGCACCAAGTATTGTTTTGGCTGACCTAGCATGGAGTGTCGCTCTGCAGGCTGCATTTATTAGATAAATTCTAATAAAAATCATAGAGTAGCCTGAACAAGTTCAATTTCTTTTACAGATTAACATAAATTTCCAGACGTAATGAAGTAGTTGTGGAGGTAGCTGCTCTTCAATAAAATGTATATTCTCAGAAATATCAATGCCACTCTAAATTTCTTCACTCAGTACTCCGCAGCGCACATTTACTAACACACACACACACACACAAACACACCATCGATGCTATATAGTTAGAGAGACTTGTCAAATTCTTCGCTGCTCAATACTCTTCAGCTCCCTCTATATCACTTCTGCTCCCAAAGAGCAGAATTTAAAGCCCAAAGACTGCTTTTTATAAATTCACAAAGACTGCTATTTTCAGGTATAAGTTACTTAACGATACACATTTTAACTCTTGTCTCCTTCACTCTTGAAACTCCCTCTTTTCTTGACTTCAATAATATTAATCCTCTCGGTTTTTGTTTTTGTTTTTTAATTGCCTGTTGGCTGCTCCTTTTATGGGATCTTTTTGTTTGTTTTGCATTTATTTTCATCTTCTTGATCCACATACTTTCTCCTACAAAATCTCATTCTTGGCTATGACTTCAACTACCACATATACCTTGTAGAGTCATAGTTTATTTCTTTTTTGCTTTACAGTCACATATCTAACTAGCCACCCAACATTTCTACTTGGATATCTTGTAGACTTGGAAAATTCAACACATCTAAAACCAAAATCTTTAACTCTTGTCTCTAAATTGCATTTCCTTTTTATTCCCTTAGTTTATTCCCCAGGAATTTATACAGGTGGAAACCTGAGAACCATCACTATAAGTCCTACTTAAAACTAACATGGCACCTGATATTTAACTCTAAAATAGTACTTACTAATCAGATTGTATCATAATTATTTTACTTGTTTACCTCAACTCCAATCTCAACTATACTCCTAACTTTTTTTAAGGCAGAAATCTATATCACCTGTGCCTATAAGTTCTAGATAAAACCTGGTATGTTAATATAGAACTATATCAGAAGCTCATGTTAAAAACATACAATTGTAAAAGACATACTTCCCAGGAGAAAAAGTACAATTTGGTCTAATATTACAAGTTCCTTAAAGTCAAGGGAACTACAAGAATTTCAAAACTACGAAGATTTTTAAACTTAAAGTCTTTCTTTTAGTACATCACAGTAACCTTAACACTTCTTCACACCCAACTTTTTCTGCCTTATTGAGGGAACGTATTTGGCAGAAAATGTGTTGAAAGGGTCATGGACTCAAAGGTGAAAAGTTTTACAGTGGAACAGAAGATACGAGAAACAGATTTTCGAATGAACTTTTGGTCAATCACATCATCATTATTAAGGAAGGGGCCTAGAGATGTGAAACTAATAAAACAAATCTGTGTTAAGCCTATGACATCTTAATATCTATAGAAAGGAAAAACTGATTCCACAGGTTATTTTTCTCTGCCAAGCTATAACAAATATAAAGTTCAGAGTACTAAGATATTACATTCCATGGAGATATAGCATTTATATAAATATACTTCATGTCACACCAGAACAACCCATTTGAATACTTAGGAGGCTCACTGTTGTTGATCTGTAATGGCAAATGTAAGCCACACCACTAGTAAGAAGGTAGCTTGTGTCCTTTTCTAATAGTCTTTCTTTTTTTAGATTAGCACTTACATAACAGTAATAGCATTGCAAAAATTAGCATTTATGTTCTGATTTCCCATCCATTGTCTTCCCTGCTCTCAAGAACTATAGCACACAGCACAAAGATTAAATAACTCCTTTTTCTTTCTTCTCCATCTTCAAAGAATCAGTTGGCTTCCACTTCACATTCAAGTTTATGCAAAGTAGATTTAATTGCCTGTCACTCACATTGAGAAATGTTTCAAATATGGGTTGCTATTTAAAACAGCTAACAGTTCATACTTTTCACATTTCCATATTCAATTAAATATAAATGCACTGAAAAGGATAAGTTCTTCAATTACAAAAACATGATATCTAGCCAAGATTTAGGAGACTTAATAATACAAATTTTGTTTGTTTTGTTTTTAATGATTATTCTTTACACTGGCCAACATAATCCCAAGTGATGCTGGGAAATTATATAGCAGACTAATGACAGATACGTATTATATTTAGTCTGGAGACACACACAGATATATTCTTTCTCTTATGAAATAATGGCACAGACATCAAAGGAATGTTTTTTCTCATTTTGTTTTCAGACATTTCCTCACTAGAATTGCCAAGATTATTTTGCTATACCCTGGGGCATACCTCTCTGTGCCAGTAGAGGGTAGCATTGTAGTTACAGAGGTGTAAACCCAAATTGTTGGCACCAGGACAATATCACATCCCCCTCCTGTCATCAACCTTCTAGATACTTTTAGCCCATGAGTACTCTAGCAGAGATTATCACTGACTGAATCAATATGGAGACTGCAAATTCTATCTGGGTCCACTAACAACTTCTAAATTAACTGGCAGTTCATCAGGAATGGATAACTATAACAAGAAATGATCAGTCAAAAACTGGGAGGCAGGAGAAAGATAATACAACATTCCCCCACTTAAGAGATTGAAGAGCCTGGGGAAAAAGAGAAGGAGGTAAAGCACAAACTGACTTAGAGTCTTACAAGGTTAATGGACCTAAATCCAGTAATTCGTTGTTCTACTGCAGTCTTGAACCAGAAAAGAAAGGAGTGACACAGCTTATACGAAGAGAAAAATATAATGGAGCTTAGCAAATGTGTGTGTGTGTAAATGTAATAGGTAGATACTTATAACAGGGACATTCTTTATCCTCTCCAATCTTGGACTTATTTTTTTAATTCTGCAAACTAGACTTTGAAAACGACCAAAGGAGGGGCACCTGGGTGGTTCAGTGGGTTAAGCCTCTGCCTTCGGCTCAGGTCATGATCCCAGGGTCCTGGGATTGAGCCCCGCATCGGGCTTTCTGCGGAGAGCCTGCTTCCTCCTCTCTCTCTGCCTGCCTCTTTGCCTACTTGTGATCTCTGTCTGTCAAATAAATAAATAAAATCGTAAAAAAAAAAAAAAAAAAAAAAAAAAAAAACCTACCAACGGAAAAATCCTTGAGATTTTCTTTTAAGAGTGAGATAGATGGAAAGTGGGATCTTGTAACTTTCCTGCTTCCCCAGATATCTCCGATCTTCCTTGCCGAGCAATGTTATGGAGGAAAAGCATGTTACCTACCACTTACAAGCTCTAAGACTAAATTTGTAGAGCCTCAGTTTTCTCAATTTTGAAGCGAGAGTTTTAAGATTTATCTGACACAATTTTATGACAATTAAATTAGGTTAGGATGATAGAAACAGTTGAATATCAGGAATGGCACGTAGTAGAATAGAAATTCCACAAACACTAATTTTCTTGCATCATCCCTTTGGATATCCCAATAAGACTTTAGTATCTCCAGAGGAACACAGTCTTTAATTAGAATTGCAAAAACAAGGGAGTCAGAGACAGGATATAGATTTTTTCCCCCCATCTACAACTATCATCTTTAAAAACGACTGCATTTATGGGACTTGTGAAAAATAAAAGTCTTGCAAAAAAGAAAAGAGACCTGACCAAGTACAAAGTGTACTCATGGCTGTGCAATCTTTCAGTATTTCATTTGCTCAACAGAGATCTCCACACTTGATCTTAGCCAAAAGGCGGAGAAGCGATCAACAGAGTATCTCTAGTCACACCCCCTGCACTCCACTCCACTGCTGGCCTCTATTTTTACCATCCTACTATTTCTCCATCTTAGCTGGTATGTGAAAGCCTAGCCGAATTAGACATCCTCACAAAAACCCTGCTGATCCACTCCAGCATAAATGACTACTTGGGAGTCATGGAGTTAAGCTGTTAAAAGATTTAAAATTCCAAATGGAGAAATATTTGTCATAGGAATACAGTCATAGTTATATAAACACCTTTAATTCCTAAAGTGGCTTATATCTATAGAGCTCATGCATCTGAATATCTAGATGAGTTTTTTTTTTTTTATTTCCATTACAAGATTTAAATTTGGAGGGCAACTAAGAAATAAAAATAAAAACAAAAATGAAAAAAAAAACAGAACAAACGTAAAGACTCCTATTTCTCTACTTTCTCTTCTAATGCTTAGACATTTGCACAGCTGCTAAAAACATCTTTACTGTTAAATCTTCTGTGCTTATGTGGGGGTGGAGGTGATTGAGGGAAGGGGATTTTAATGCCCATAATCCCAGGCAGCTGAATTCCCCAAATGCTTCAGCGGCCTGGAATCTTCTCTGACTTATGGATGCGTGGCAGAGCTGAGGTTTCCTCTATTCCTACTTTAGTCTTTGTTTTCCTCCATTTTGCTCCCCAACAGAGTTTACTTTAAATGAATTCATGGGAACACAAAGTCCTGAAAAATCCATTCTGTGCCCTGACTTCTGACATCACTTATATAAGCATTCATGGATTTAAAATAGGGCTTTTTCACTCAAAAAAAAAAAAAAAAAGTCTCTTATGTTGCAACTCCTTCGGGATCTTGAAGTCTTTTTTTAAAGAGACAAGAATATGTATTACATGGTGAGAATGTGTTTTGAGACTTTCCCTGTGAGTGCCACCTTCCTAAAAGAATCTAATGTATTGATACTGGATATTCCTTCCACTTATCTTTTCTTGTTGCTTAAAATTAGGCCTGGATTGAAAGTCATGAGACCTGGATTAAAGTAAAACTTTGCCTTATTGAAATAATCCTCTAGGAGAGAGGGAGGCAGCTTGATGATGAAGTTAAAGACATTAAAGAGAAACCATAGAATGTAGATACATTGTGACATGAGAGTGAATAGTGTTTGCTGAAAAGAAATGGGTGAGAGATACAGAATGAAGTCAAGGATTATTACAATGCTATTCCCCCTGGGCAAATAGAAACAGAGTTTTGATTTCCTGAAACGGGGATGGGAAGACTGGCAGCATCAAGTGTGGAGTTAAAATCGGGAATCTGCATTAGATCCTGGTAAGATTACCCTGCCTATGGGACATGGACACCACAGCGTTGAGTGACACATGTAATTCTGAGGTTCGGGAGAGGGGTCAGGACTTGGCGTTGACAATATACGAATGGGATTTAAAGACTTTGGGAAAGAACATCAAGTCAGGGAATTTATGACAGGAGAAAACAAAAAGATCTGAGGATTGAGAACACTACATGTTTAAAGATTGGCGACATGAGGAACCAGCAGAGGAAACCCAGGTGGAGTGGGCAAGGCTGGAAGACAACTGAGACAGAGTGCGGCTGAGACCCGGGGCTATGGAAGCTTCTGCAAGCACAGAGCTATTGCTGCCTGACTTGCAACTGACCCTGACGGGGTTTTGTCTTGTTTACTCCTCTAGTCCCTGCTTGGAATAAATTTTGTCCCAAACAAAAATGTAGATATGCAAGTTTTGCATTTGACTGTGTGACCTTAGAGTCACCTAACCTCGATGCTGGTTATTTCCCTTACATTAGTTGGAAAGAGGATGATACATTTTACTTCCCATCCGCAGAGTGTACAAAACTGGTCTTGGAAAGGTAAAATTTCATTTCATGAGGAGCAAAGGAAAGGTTTTAAGAGATTTCCTGTAAACCAGACAAGAATTACAAGAATTAACATTAAGCTCCCTGATTCTTACTTTCGCTGAGATACACAGCAGCCAGGTGTTTCCTGCTCAGCCTCCAGTGACTGCCTGGCCAACTTCTCCCCAGCCACACGGAGCAAATTCATGGAGGTTGGGAACAGGAAAAGTGAGTGTTTCCCGTATAGGAAGGACCCACGATACTTCTAAGGCAGGGGGAAATATCGACAAAAGTAAAGTATGGTAATGGTTCTAGGTGTTGTGGTACTGATTTGTACATTTTAAGAGACCCTGACTGAACTTGTGTCATGGTGACATTTCCTAATAATGATGCAGAATTAAAGAATTTTTTATTGAGGGAAGGGGACTGAAATGGGTAAAGGGGGTCAAAATATACAAACTTCCAGTCATAAAATAAATAAGTCATGGGGATGTATGTACAGCATGGTGACTACAATTAATAACTCTGTATTGCATATTTGGAAGTTGTCAAGAAAGTAGACCTTAAAAGTTTCATCACAAAAAGAAAAATTTATGGGCTGCCTGGAAGGTTCAGTAGTGGGTCAAGCCTCTGCTTTCGGCTAGGGTCATGATCTCAGGGTCCTGGGATCAAGCCCCGCATCAGGCTCTCTGCTCCACAGGGAGCCTGCTTCCCCTCTCTGCTCTGCTCTGCCTCTCTGCCTACTTGTGATCTCTCTCTCTGTCAAATAAATAAATAAAATCTATTAAAAGAAAGAAAGAAAGAAATTTATAACTATGTGTGGTGATGGATGTTAACTAGACATAGTGTGGTGATCATTTCAAAATCATTATATTGTACACTGAAACTAATGTTATGTCAGTTGTACTTAAATGTCTAAAAAGTCTTTTTCAAATGCAAAGGGTGATGTATTTTCTATTTTATAGCCTTTGCTTTAAAAATCATACATTCTAGATTTTTCTCTATAATTGATCGCCAGAGCCAACTAGCACCACCTCCTAAAATGACCAGTCAGCATTTTCATAGCACACCTGGCTACAGATAGAGCTGTTATTAGTAATCAAGGCCACGGACTCCCCAGTCAGCATTTGCTGGGTGTGTGTTTTTTTCTCTACAAACCCCCCCCCCCCCCACTGCCCCACCTAACTACCTCACTAAAATATTGTGACTTTAGTTTTGAAGCATAATCTCTAGTTAAACCAGTTAAATCCTTATTCATTTAATTCTAATTTTAGTTTTCTTTTTAAATATAGTACTTAATTCTAAAGCTCAACAGGACTATTAATTGTGGGTTGCCCAAATTTGCCATTGGATTCGAAAGACGAGACTTATTTCTACTGTATTAAAACCTAAATTTCTCTTTTTTGGTGGGATCCTTGTCTGGTTTTGGGATCAAGGTGATGCTGGCCTCATAGAATGAGTTTGGAAGTTTTCCTTCCATTTCTATTTTTTGGAACAGTTTCAGGAGAATAGGAATTAATTCTTCTTTAAATGTTTGGTAGAATTCCCCCGGGAAGCCGTCTGGCCCTGGACTTTTGTTTGTTTGGAGATTTTTGATGACTGTTTCAATCTCCTTACTGGTTATGGGTCTGTTCAGGTTATCTATTTCTTCCTGGTTCAGTTGTGGTAGTTTATATGTCTCTAGAAATGTATCCATTTCTTCCAGATTGTCAAATTTGTTGGCGTAGAGTTGCTCATAGTATGTTCTTATAATTGTTTGTATTTCTTTGGTGTTGGTTGTGATCTCTCCTATTTCGTTCATGATTTTATTTATTTGCATCCTTTCTCTTTTCTTTTTGATCAGTCTGGCCAGGAGTTTGTCAATCTTATTAATTCTTTCAAAGAACCAGCTCCTAGTTTTGTTGATTTGTTCTATTTTTTTTTTAGTTTCTATTTCATTGATTTCTGCTCTGATCTTTATGATTTCTCTTCTCCTGCTGGGTTTAGGCTTTCTTTGTTTTTCTCTCTCCAGCTCCTTTAGGTGTAGGGTTAGGTTGTGTATTTGAGACATTTCTTGTTTCTTGAGAAAGGCTTGCACCGCTATGTATTTTCCTCTCAGGACTGCCTTTGTTGTGTCCCACAGATTTTGAACCGTTGTGTTTTCATTATCATTTGTTTCCATGATTTTTTTCAATTCTTCTTTAATTTCCTGGTTGACCCATTCATTTTTTTAGAAGGATGCTGTTTAGTCTCCATGTATTTGCATTCTTTCCAAATTTCCTCTTGTGATTGAGTTCTACCTTCAGAGCATTGTGGTCTGAAAATATGCAGGGAATGATCTCAAACTTTTGGTACCGATTGAGACCTCATTTATGACCCAGGATATGGTCTATTCTGGAGAATGTTCCATGTGCACTAGAGAAGAATGTATATTCTTTTGCTTTGGGATGGAATGTTCTGAATATATCTGTGATGTCCATCTGGTCCAGTGTGTCATTTAAGGCCTTTATTTCCTTGTTGATCTTTTGCTTAGATGATCTGTCCATTTCAGTGAGGGGAGAGTTAAAGTGCCCTGCTATTATTGTATTACTGTTGATGTATTTCTTTGATTTTGTTATTAATTGGTTTATATAGTTGGCTGCTCCCATGTTAGGGGCATAGATATTGAAGATTGTTAGGTCTTCTTGTTGGACAGACCCTTTGAGTAGGATATAGTGTCCTTCCTCATCTCTTATTATAGTCTTTGGCTTAAAATCTAATTGATCTGATATAAGGATTGCCACCCCAGCTTTCTTCTGATGTCCATTAGCATGGTACATTGTTTTCCACCCCCTCACTTTAAATCTGGAGGTGTCTTCGGGTCTAAAATGAGTTTCTTGTAGGCAGCATATTGATGGGTTTTGTTTTTTCATCCATTCTGATACCCTGTGTCTTTTGATTGGGGCATTTAGCCCATTAACATTCAGGGTAACTACTGAGAGATATGAATTTAGTGCCATTGTAGTGCCTGTAAGGTGACTGTTACTGTATATTGTTTCTGTTTCTTTCTGATCTACTACTTTTAGGGTCTCTCTTTGCTTAGAGGACCCCTTTCCATATTTCCTGTAGAGCTGGTTTGGTGTTTGCAAATTCTTTCAGCTATTGTTTGTCCTGGAAGCTCTTTATCTCTCCTTCTATTTTCAATGATAGCCTAGCCGGATATAGTATTCTTGGCTGCATGTTTTTCTCGTTTAGTGCTCTGAATATATCATGCCAGTTCTTTCTGGCCTGCCAGGTCTCTGTGGATAGGTCCGCTGCCAATCTAATGTTTTTACCCTTGTATGTTACAGACTTCTTTTCCCGGGCTGCTTTCAGGATTTTCTCTTTGTTGCTAAGACTTGTAAATTTTACTATCAGGTGACGAGGTGTGGACCTATTTTTATTGATTTTGAGGGGCGTTCTTAGCATCTCCTGGATTTTGATGTTTGTTCCCTTTGCCATAGTAGGGAAATTCTCTCCAATAATTGTCTCCAATATACCTTCTGCTCCCCTCTCTCTTTCTTCTTCTTCTGGAATCCCAATTATTCTAATGTTGTGTCGTCTTATGGTGTCACTTATCTCCCGAATTCTCTCCTCGTGGTCCAGTATTTGTTTGTCTCTCTTTTGCTCAGCTTCTTTATTCTCTGTCATTTGGTCTTCTATGTCACTAATTCTTTCTTCTGCCTCATTTATCCTAGCAGTGAGAGCTTCCATTTTTGATTGCACCTCATTAATAGCTTTTTTGATTTCAACTTGGTTAGATTTTATTTCTTTTATTTCTCCAGAAAGGGCTTTTATCTCTCCGGAGAGAGTTTCTCTAATATCTTCTATGCCTTTTTCAAGCCCGGCTAGAACCTTGAGAATTGTCATTCTGAACTCTAGATCTGTCATATTACCAAAGTCCGTATTGATTAGGTCTCCAGCCTTTGGTACGGGCTCTTGTTCTTTTTTTTGAGGTGAGTTTTTCCGCCTTGTCATTTTGTCCAGATAAGATTTGCTTTCTCCTGCTGTGGAATTCCGCTGTTCTTGGTGAGCGAAGTTGGTCTTAACTGGGTTTCTTGTTGATCTTCTGGGGGAGGGGCCTGTTGTGGTGATTCTCAAGTGTCTTTGCCGCAGGCAGAATTGCACCGCCCTTGCCAGGGGCCGGGCTAAATAATCCGCTCGGGTTCGCTTTTGGGAGCTTTTGTTCCCTGAATGCTTTCCGTAGAGTTCCAGAGGACGGGAATGAAGATGGCGGCCTCCCAATCTCCGGCCCAGAGGAGCCGAGAGCTTGGGGTTCCGCTCCTCACTGTGCCCTCAGAGAAAAGCGCCCAACTGCCCCGCCTCCCTGGCCTGCGGTCGCGCCTTGAGGAAAGCAGTCAATTGCTGGCACTTGGAGAAAAGCGCCCGGTCGCTTCTGTCTCTGTGGCCTCCGGCCGCGCTCCGAGCCCACCCAGCCTGCGACCGGCACATGGTAACCCCGGGCTGAGAGCTCACTCCTCGGCTTTGTCGCTGTGGCCGGCTTCCCTGCTCTAATACCTGCGAGCTCTTTGGCCCTCAGATACCCCCTGTCCTTCTGTGACCCCGCGGGACCTGGGGTTATGCTGGCCCTGCCTGGGTTTCCCCCGGTTTAGCCTCTGGAGCGATGTCTCCCAGTGGAGCAGACTTTTAAAAGTCCCGATGTTGTGCTCCATTGCTCTGCCGCTTGCCGGGAGCCCGCCCCTCCCCCCGGGGTCTATCTTCCCGTCGCTTTGGATTCACTTCTCTGCAGGTCCTACCTTTCAGAAAGTGATCGATTTTCTGTTTCTAGAATTGTTGCTCTTCTTCTCTTCGATTTCCCGTTGGATTTGTAGGTGTTCACAATGGTTAGATAAGCTATAGAGCCGATCTCCTGCTACCCACTGTCGTCTCAGCCTGCTACTTCTCCGCCATCTTGACTCCTCCCTCCCCCATTGGAATTTTCTTAAGGACCATCTGAAACTACTCAATGGGAAAACGGGCAATTCGATGCACTTTTGAAAAATTTTTATAAATAATTACGCATACAGACTTTTGTTAATGAGTATTCCCAGAAGTTTTTACTCTAATAAATTAAGTAGTTTTTCTGTGTTACAAAGTTATTTTAAAAAAAATAGCTGTTTGTTATGTTAGAGTTCTAAGGAAATGGTTAATACTTGGTGAATAGCAACCAGATAGAGGATTCCACAGATACATTGGGAGGAAATATTTTCCCCTGTGTCCCCCACATTTCTTCAGGTACTAGCCAGTCAGTGGATAAATGATAATGAGAAGATATATGATCAAGATAAATTTTACTAGGTATTGAGAAAAGGGTTTGCTCATGTTTCTATGTGTTAAGGAGATAAAATTAAACCTTTCCTCACTATCACAGTTCCAAAGGAGTCAATATTTAATAAAAAATATTAACTTTGAAGTAATAATGCATACTTTCTGTGATAGTACATATACGAATTCAAGCAGTATAGATAAAATCAGATTTAAACATATAAATTTAGTTTTTAAAATTGAAAGTAACCTTTTTGAATAAACCACTTGAGTACTTAGGCAATCAGGAAAATGCCTTATTATATATCTACTCTGAGTTTCTGTCAGAGTGCAGACAACCTTTTTGAAATGTAATGTATTGGGAAAAATCAGCGGACCCAAAGTAGAGAAATTTAGATAAAATTATGGTGCTGCCATTTATCCTTTTCCATGACTTCCTTTAAACCCTTTAAACAAAGGAACAATAATATCTTTCCATTTTATACACAGGAACACAGGGAAAAGGAAAGGAGATACAGTCACTTTGTATTATAATACAGTTATAATTCCTTGCATTTCTATACATCATGGGTCATGTCATGATCTTGAAGCATAAGAGATATATAATAAAAGCTCAGTATTTATAAAATCTTTAAACATTTATATTGGTTCAGTTTCCCAAACAACTGTTTTTAAAGATTTACATTGTATATACCATCATTTGGGATTCAAAGTTTAAGATAAGAGTATGGTAACTTTTTTTAAATATTTTTATTTATTTATTTGACAGACAGAAATCACAAGTAGGCAGAGAGGCAGGCAGAGAGAGAAGGAGGGGAAGCAGGCTCCCTGCTGAGCAGAGAGCCAGATGTGGGGCTTGATCCCAGGACCCTGGGATCATGACCTGAGCCGAAGGCAGAGGCTTAACCCACTGAGCCACCCAGGTGCCCCAAGAGTATGGTAATTTTTTAAGGAAATTACTTGAGTAGTATGCACTATATGGTGCCCATATGGTCTCAAATATGGGAGATAATTCCTCTCAGTATCTCAGTTTTGACCTTGTACATAGTATTTCACTAAACAAAATTGATCTCCTAGGACTTTAAATGACACTAATAGTGAATAAAATTTTGAAAAACCCAAATTCACTTTGTAGTACTTCAGAAATGATTAGTAAGTAGTGTTATCCATCTACCAAAGTAACAAAAAATAAGGTGTGGCTCAGAAAAAGTTAAAGGTAGTAACCTGTACTGGAGCTCTTCAGCTTTAAATGCTTAGAGGTTTTATTTTAGAGCTAATGAAATTTAAGTCATGGATGAATAACACAACATGCACAGGGTCCTGGGATCATAATCCCAGGGTCCTGGGATCTAGCCCCACATTGGGCTCTGCTCAGCAGGGAGCCTGCTTCATCCTCTCTCTCTGCTTCCCTCTCTGCCTACTTGTGATCTCTGTCAAATAAATAAAATCTTTTAAAAAAAAGTCATTTAAGTCCACTTTTAAATAAAATAATGTATATAATATAGAAATACACCTGATCATTTAGCTCACGATAGCGGCTTTCTTCTTACGCCCCATTCTGGCTTTTTACTTTTTTTTTTTTTT
>JAHRIG010009357.1:0-21566 GCA_020311275.1 Eira barbara | reverse complement strand
TATGTAAATTTCTTGGAACAAGGCTTGGCAGATAGGAAGGGCTAAATAAATGTTATTTTTTTACTATTTTTATTCCCATTATCATTTATTATTAGTATATGGAAAACACCATAACATTAACATTACAAAAGAAAATACACTTCTGGGGCACCTGGGTGGCTCAGAGGTTTAAGTCCCTGCCTTCAGCTCAGGTCATGATCTCAGGGTCCTGGGATCGAGCCTCACATCGAGCTCTCTGCTCAGTGGGGAGCCTGCTTCCGCCTCTTTCTCTGCCTGCCTCTCTGCCCACTTGTGTTCACTCTGTCAAATAAATAAATAAAATCTTTTAAAAAATTCACTTCTTTAAAGACCTATGGCTTATACCTTCCTTATACCACCTTTTAAGCTTCGGTTGGAGATCAAGTCAAAGAATGCAAAATGCAAAAGTGGATTGTGGAAGGGATACCTGGGAGGCGCATTTGGTTAAGCATCTGACTCTAGATTTTGTCTCAGGTCATGATCTCAGGATTGTGAGATGAGCCCCATGCCAGCTGTTCACTTCATTTTCAGTTTAAAAGATCTTTGAAAGATATAAATCTTGAAAATTATAAGGGACTATTATTTACCATTGATCTATGAACTACATAAGGGCTAGGACTTTTTCATATATATCTCTACCTACAGAGCTAGCACCCAGTATAGTGCACTGCACTGAAATGGCATTTCGTATTTGCTGAACTTAATTAAGGATCTGTTTATCCTTCAGTGACCCTGTTTACTTATGCCTTTACCAATCACTTTGTAAAAATAATTTCACGGACATGCTTAGACTAACAAAATTATATCCCAGAGTGTTCTTTCAAACATATTAACAGGTGACAAGAGGAGGCTGACATAATATTGTCTCCAGTCGTCTCAAATAGAAATTTTAAGACATATTTCTCAAAATTAAAAAGAAAAATAGACAAGATAGTGACTTGTAGGCCTGGCAGCATAGTTGAGTTAATCCAGTAAGTACCTCTTTAAGGATTTCTTCCCAAAGCAGCATAACTAAAGAAGAAAAAAATAAAACAAGTATTACTGTAGTTAGGAAATACTTATAAAGTCAAAATGACATACAGTTTCTGTAGTTATAATGTTGCTATCACTCAATAAGTGGCTGAAGAAATTAGAAATAATGTGAGAAAGGAATCCATCAAAATCCTTGAGGAGAACAGAGGCAGCAACCTCTTTGCCCTCAGGTGCAGCGACTTCTTCCTAGAAACATCGCCAAAGGCAAGGGAAGCAAGGGCAAAAACAAACCATTGGGACTTCATCAAGATCAAAAGCTTTTGCACAGCAAAGGAAACAGTCAACAAAACCGAAAGACAACTGACAGAATGGGAGAAGATATTTGCAAATGGCATATTAGATAAAGGGCTAGTATCTAAAATCTATAAAGAACTTATCAAACTCAACACCCAAAGAACAAATAATCTAATCATGAAATGGACAGAGGACATGAACTGACATTTCTGCAAAGAAGACATCCAGATGGCCAACAGACACATGACAAAGTGCTCCACATCACTTGGCATCAGGGAAATACAAATCAAAACCACAATGCGATACCACCTCACACCAGTCAGAATGGCTAATGTTAACACGTGAGGAAATGACAGATGCTGGCGAGGATGTGGAGAAAGGGGAACCCTCCTCACTGTTGGTGGGAATGCAAGCTGGTGCAACCACTCTGGAAAACAGCATGGAGGTTCCTCAAAAAGTTGAAAATAGAACTACCCTATGACCCAGCAATCCCACTACTGGGTATTTACTCTAAAAATACAAATTTAGTCATCCTAAGGGGCACGTGTACCCAAATGTTTATAGCAGCAATGTCCACAACAGCCAAACTATGGAAAGAGCCTAGATGTCCATCGACAGATGAATGGGTAAAGATGTGGTGTGTGTGTGTGTGTGTGTGTGTGTGTGTACATATATATGTGTGTACATATATACATGTATATATGCATATGTATATATATGTATATACATATACACATACGTATATATGTATATACATACATATGTATATACATACATATGTATATGTATGTATATGTATATATGTATATATATGTATATACATACATATATACGTATGTGTATATGTATATACATACATATATACATATGTATGTATGTGCATATATGTAATTGGATACTATGCACTCATCAAAAGAAATGAAATCTTGCCATTTGTGATGATGTGGATGGAACTAGAGTCATTATGCTTAGTGAAATAAATCAACCAGAGAAAGACAATTATCATATGATCTCCCTGATAAGAGGAAGTTGAGAAGCAAAGTGAGGGGTTTGGGGGGTAGGGAAGGATAAAATGAAACAAGATGGAATGTGGAGGGAGACAAATCGTAAGAGACACAAACTCAAAAAACAAACTGAGGGTTGCCGGGGGTGGGGGGTAGGGAGAGGATGGTTGGGTTAAGGACATTGGGGAGAGCATTATGCTATGGTGAGTTCTGTGAAGTGTGTAAACCTGGCGATTCACAGACCTGTGCCCTCGGGACTAATAATGTACTATATGTTAATAAAAAATAAAAGATTAAAAAAAAGAAATTAGAAATAGAGCACAATATTACCCACTTTTTAAAAATAACACAACACAAAATGTTACCAAGATACTGAGCTTTATCATCTCTAACACTTGTTCTCCTGGTTAATTTTGTTCTGTCCACACTAAGTGACAATGTTTGTTGCTATAGTTAAATCCAGTTTTCATTTTTGGTGATGCTGCATGCTGCTGAGATGCACAAAGGGTAACGAGACTGTCTCTTTTGGCAAAATTCCTCTATCAGTGTGCAGCCTAAGCTTATTTCCCAGAGTGCTTTTTAAAAGTCTAAATGGCATCAAGAATGCTTAGTTTGTGCCTAGTTTATTTCAGGCAAAAATGTTTTCTCACGTATCTGGTAATTGTGTTATGGGGTAGAGAATTCCCCTTTTCACACTTATGTATTATTTCTATATAATATGTCAAATATGATACTGGTTGGATATTGAAATTTTTCCTGGTAAGAGTTGATAGTTAATGGATCTCATCCTCAAAAGACTTTGTCTTTGATCATGGGCTTAACAACCTTGAATAAATTGAGTTTACATATTCAAAGAATCTGTAGCTTAAGAATGGACCCAGACAAGTAAATTGCAATGGTTACTGCTGGGAAGTGGAATCCAGAGGGAAGAATGTTAAATTTTTATTCTATGTATCTATCTATCTATTTTATGTATATATATATATATATATATATATATATATATATATATGTGTGTGTGTGTGTGTGTGTGTGTGTGTGTACATATATATTCACACATATCTATCTATATAACATATAAATATATTTAGTGACATAAATATGTCTCTTTTTTTTTATGATTTATTTCTTTTCAGCGTAACAGTATTCATTGTTTTTTCACCACACCCAGTGCTCCATGCAATCCGTGCCCTCCCCAGTACCCACCACCGGGTTCCCCCAACCACCCAACCCCCACCCCTTCAAAACTCTCAGGTTGTTTTTCAGAGTCCATAGTATCTCATGGTTCACCTCCCCTTCCAATTTCCCTCAACTCCCTTCTCCTCTCCATCTACCCTTGTCCTCCATATTGTTTGTTATGCCCCACAAATAAGTGAAACCATATGATACTTGACTCTCTCTGCTTGACTTATTTCACTCAGCATAATCTCTTCCAGTCCTGTCCATGTTGCTACAAAAGTTGGGTATTTGACCTTTCTGATGGAGGCATAATACTCCATGGTGTATATAGACCACATCTTCCTTATCCATTCATCCGTTGAAGGGCATCTTGGTTCTTTCCACAGTTTGGTGACCGTGGCCATTGCTGCTATAAACATTGGGGCACAGATGGCCCTTCTATGTATTTAATTCAGTGATATATATACCTTTGAATCGTTACATGTATAATTCAGATCAAATTTCTATACTTTCAAAAATTTCTCTATGAAATTGCTTTTCTGTTTCAGAAAAATAGTAATACATGCCGAAAAAATACAATTTCAAACCTGGCATAATCAGGGTCTAAGGTACTTTGAAGACAAATCCACTGGTATTGAAGAAAGACATGCAAGGCTTGGAGATGGGAAATAGCAAATGGCATGTGCGTAAAAAGAAAACAAAGCAGTGAGTAATGGTAATTCAGCTTTTAGCTGACATACTACTTTAATTCCCCTCTCCATGTGTTTCTGTATTCCACCCTATAATTAGAAAACATTCATGATTCATCATCAGTTTCCATCATCTCTTTCAAGGCTCAGTTCTCAAGACACACGTCCATCACTCTTTCATTAGATAACTAGAAATATGTTTTTTGGGTAGTCTATCCTGAATAATTCAATCCTAATTTTTAAATCCTGTACTTTTTTTTAAAATCAACTGCAAATATTCAAGATTAGAGAAAATCCAGATTCATATCAGTATTTGTGTGCCAAGTTGTGATGCAGCTGCCAATATTTAGGGCAACTGTAAACTACATCTCATATCAACTTCATGGAATTAGAGGGTTTAGACCAAGAAAGATAACGGGGTCATGTGTCCTCAGATTGTATGCACACCTTTGAAGTATTATGACTGCTGTAATGTCATATTCAAACATGTTCATAAAAAGGGACAAAATAGTAATCATTGGAACTCTTAAGAGAATGGACATATTTCACCTGAAATAATGAAGTTTGATTTATTTCATCTCTTTATTCATGTATCTGAAAGATTTCACGTGAAAGAAGGAATAGAAATGCTATTTATGTTTCCAAAAGGAAAGTGCTAGGATGAGTGGGGAGGAGGCGATAATAGGTTCTCAGCTCAACCTGAAAGAGAACTTTCTAATAATTAATGTTGAAGAAAAATTATACTGGCATTTGTTAAAAATGGTAAGGAAGACTTTTGTCAAGCCTATTACAAAGGGGGTATTGAACAGGGGAGAGTGGTTAGGTTCAACTCCAAATACAACAAAGACAGTTGGGGATATTTATAGCCAAGAAGCAGAGTGAAGGGCTCAGTGGGTGGAAAATTACAAAGAGGGCACATCAAGAGCAGGGGATTCTTACTAAAGTCACGTAATAGGATTCTTATAGAGGACAGAGAGAGGGATTAGATATAAAGGGTGGAGATGAGGAATCTGATCAGCTACCAAGTGTTCTCTGTCAAGTAGACATCCATCAAGGATGGGGATTCTTATAAATAGACTTAGCAGAATTCCTCCTAAATTGGAGCTTATCACAGAAGGGCACAGAGACCTAGTTGAGAAGAGAGAGCAAAGGAGCTTAACTCAAGTCCGGTCAAAGAGAGTCTTTGTCAATAATAGTTATACTAATCATAGTAATAATATTATCTTTTAAACAAATGATAACATTGAGGCTTCTAGAGGTTAAACTCCCCAAGGTCACTCACCTAGTGAGCTGGGATTCAAACTCAGAATGCAAGAACCCTGCAGCTCCAACAGTCAACCATGGAGTTCTTCCATCTGTATCTTAGAAGAATCTGCTTTATAAGATGAAGAGCTTCTGCTCAGAGTTAGTCTTCAGCTATAGATTACTGAACCAGTGATGCTAAAGAGGAATTCCTGAACTGGACAGGAGGAGAAGTCGTTGCTGTGGCCTGTTCTAACTTTAAGTGCTTATGGTTTTATGGTTGGGATAATTGATTGCTTTCATTTTTAATCTGGACTAGATGTAATCTTAAAATAGTCTAACGTTTCTACATATCCTAGCCAACACTTGTTATTTGTGGCCTTTTTAAAAAAATAATAGCCATTCTATTAAATGTGAGGTGATATCTTGTGGGAATCATAGTGACTATATTTAATAATTATTATAACTACAGTTAACAATGTATTGCACATTTGAAAGTTGTGAAGAGGATAGATTTTAAGAGTTCTCAAAACAAGAAAAAATGTGTAACTATACGTGGTGATGGGTGTTAACTTGTTTTATTGTGATGATCACTAGACAGTATGTTGTACATCTGAAACTGATCAAATCTTATGTGTCAGCCATTTCTGTTTCAATAAAATAATAAATGTTTATATACAAGCCTACAAAAACTAACATAACACCCTCACTTTATTTTTTACATGTCTATTTTTTTTCTTGTTAAAGTGTTTTAATCAGTAATTTTCACAGAAATGACAGGATTATTTTTTTTTAATGAACTGTAGTTGACACACAATGTTAAATTAGTTTCTGGTGTACAACATAGTGATTTGACAGCTCTTCATTGTTCTCTGCTCACCATGAGTGTAGTCATGACCTCTCACCATATAACATTAAAATACTGTTGACTATTATCCTTATGCTATACCTTTCATGCCCATGATTTTTCATTCTACACTTGGAAGACTGGACCTCCCACTCTCCATCATTTTCTCTTCCCTTTGACAATCATCAATTTGTTCTCTATATATACGGGTCTGTTTCTGCCCTTTATTTAACACTCTCATTTTAGAAGTGCTAAAGCAGAAACTAAGAAACACAAGATGAATTATGCATGATCACATGGTAGGTTTGTGACAAAACAGATAGTAGGTAATACCCCCCAAATCATGGGTCTGAGACTGTGTGTCTCTATTATTTTTTAAGGATCTAAACCATACTCAAATATCTTGTTGGCTAGTATTCCTTAAACAGTATTTTTTTTTTCATTTTTGCACAAGCGCAGGAAAGTGCAGCATTGCCTAACATAACCAATACAAAGGATTCTTAACTTTTAAGATTCTCAGAATCTGGTCTTTAAATGGCCTTGGATTGGATGGATTTTATTCAATGTCAGAGGAAAAAGTAACCTGAAGGATGTTTCCACTAAAGTATCATTAACCCTTTGAGTGCTTCCAAGATATCTGCAATTTAAAAGATGATCTACTACTCCAAATGAAGCTGGCAGAGGAGTTTCAGTTGGTATGGCTTTGTTATTTAAGAGAAAAGAGCTCTTTTGGGATAGAAATATCTCTCACCTTGCAGAAGAGATGAAATGGCTCATCTTCCTGCATATTCCCAAGTCATTGATCCAGAAGTCTGAGAACCATAGGCACAACATTTTTTAAAAAATCACAGCTGACTCTAGACATGTTGAGATAATTCCAGGCTTCATAAGGTCTTCTCAAATCCAACTCTTCTAGATTATGCTTTGCATGTATGGAGATTTTTTGGTTCCAATCAGCTGTGTCAATAGGAAACTGCTGGAGTCTCATCTACCATCTCCTGGGAAGGGAGCCATGGTATGGATAACTGGACAATCGGCATAGCAGACCTCTGCACAGGATACTACTATGTAACATCTGCTTATGGCTGTTCACTTCCATCGATTGTTATTCAGGAAACCAGAACATCGAGGTTCAATTCAACAGACAAACTCTTCAGGCCTTTTCCAAAGTGAAGTATGGTAGTTTATGACACTAAATTATTGAGGTAATCTTGGGGAAAAGAAACAACTAAGAACAACAGTGATGAATTTCATTTTTCTTTATTTGATACTTAAGAAATAATGTATTATGTTTTAATGAAGATCCAAATATTTGCTGGTAATTTCACAGTACAGGATTGAAGTAAACAAAAATAATTTGCAAAGTGCCTCCTGGAAGAGTGGGAGCTAAAATGTTATTTTTAATTATAGCTAAAATTATTCCTGTTAACTTAAGCCACAAGAATAATATTGAAGGAAAGCTTTTACAAATTTTGACCAAAGATTACAAGTCAGACTTTGTGAAAATACATGACTAATAGGATCATGGGATAAATGATGCCTTTCCAGCCCTAGTGATGCTCAACTTCAAAGCTAAAAGATGCATTATATTTTGGATGGGAAGATGACAGGGCTGTGCAGGAGCTTTGTTACCACCTTAGGGAACGGGTTCTCAAAGGTAATAGAGAAATAAGCATGAAGCATTCCCTCTGAGCAAACTATTATTGTTCCTGGATTCAATACAGTTAATGGACTTTGTGCGGAGTGGAGAAATCAGAAAGTTACTCTAGTGTGGAGGCCTGTCTATTGCAGAGTTAGATTTCTCTGATTATTTTTTAAATATTTTATTTATTAATTGACAGAGACAGTGAGAGAGCACAAGCAAGGGGAGCTGCAGAAGAAGAAGGAGAAGCAGGCTCCCTGTCGAGCATGGAGCCCCATGTGGGGCTTGATCCCAGGACCCTGGTATCAGGACCTGAGCAGAAGGCAGATACTAAACCATCTGAGCCACCCAGGTTCCCCAATGTCTCTAATTCTTATGTTATGCCTTCTTCAGGAATAATTAGAGAAACTTAGAGGACTTTATCAAATGCTAAGTGTGTAGAGATGCTGCTATTTAAAAAAGAATGTGTGCTTGGTAGAAACTTAGTTAGCAAAGTAGGAAGGAAAACAAGTTTGATGGGATCAAGTGAAGGGATTGTCTAGGTTTGAGCTCCATCTCTGCCACATTCTATCAGAGTAACTGACAAAATCAACTTCTTCCTCCTCTCCTCTTCAGTTTATCTCACTTGTTGAAAAAAAAAAGTCAATATTGCATTTTACATAATTTGCTGTAAGAACCAAATGAGATACTACAGATGAATCATAAATGGTGAGGAGTTAAGCTAAATTAGTTACTGAATTTTTAAAAGTATTTATTTTATTGCGAAATGCTCCAGTATTAGAAATGGTAGGAACTAGAAGGGATATATACATCTAATGACATTTTGTTTAAAATGCTGCTAGTACACTCAATTTCCTTGTGACAGTGGCCACACCTACTTTTCACTGGTTCAAATTCAACACTGATAACTTCCATTCTAAATATAGTTGTTTAGGATACTGATTATGAATCCAAACTCATGAGTTTGACTCTCATTTCTGACACTTACTAGTGAACTACGTTAATTCATCTTACTTTTTACTGACATATGTTCCTTCCTTGTAATGGGGATAATAATAAACACTTACCAATGAAGTTATTTGGTGGATTAAATAATATAATATCTGTCATGTTCTCAGTACACTTCACACATAGTGAGGAACCAACCATGGTGGCTATTTTCCTTATTTTCACACCAGCAATAAAATAAAGCAAAAACACTTATCCCACCTAAAGGCAACTTAACCCTCTCACCTGTGCCCCCAGCCCATCCATTTCTCATTCTTCATAGGCCCTGCTTCTTGCTATGCTTCTCCCTTCTCTCTTTTCTGAGAACCTTTGATTTTCAATGTTCATTGATCAATCTCAATTTTTCACCAGTAAACAACTTTTTGCATAGACCATGAGAATTTATGTACCTAATGAACTTTCCCTATCCTCTCTACTCTTGCTTTTCCATGCCTTAAATAATCCTAAATAAACTACCTTTGGGGGGATAAGGTAACACTTTGAAAATACTTATGTCTAGTATAAGTTCATATCCAACTTCTTGATTCTATAACTTCTCTCTCTCCAACCTCCTAACCATAACTTCTTTCTTAATATTCTTTTATTTTTGCTGTGTTTCATTGGAGAAGACTCATTCATTTTCTTGGCTTCAGTGATAATCTGTATGAGGACAACTCAAAAAATTCTGTCATGGGACCTGATCTCTCTCTCTGATCTAACTTTTCATTGAATGGTTTATCTCAAAAATTAAAAAAGAAAAGATATTTACTCCAAACACAAAGTTTTCACCCAAAATTAGCCCTTTTTTTCTAATTTACCTGTCCCTGTTAATGGTGTTTCCATTGTCCCAGCCCCTCAGATCTGAATCTATAAAGATACATTTGACTAATTCCTCTTATTTATTCACTATATTCTGTAAATATAGATAATTCTATAGTTTTACTTATAAAGAATTATTTTGTTCTCAACCTTCTTCTTAGCGCAACAGTTATGGGCCACATTACAGCAATAATCGAATGACAAATACAGCCACTTCTTTAGCTTTTCCAGAATTTCTATTGCTTCCTCACCCAATTTTTCTGATTATAATTAACAGCCAAAAGAGTTATCATTACATGGGTTTTCTTCTTATGAGCCCCTGACTGAAAGCCTAAATCTCCATCATTATTAATAAATCAAATCTAAAGTCCAGTGATGTGTTTTCAGATTTCCCATTACCCAAAACCTGCATTAAATGTTCATAATTCATTACTTTGTAGCACTTCTGTTCTACTGACTCTTACCTCTTTAATGCTCCCCATAACCATTTTGCAGCATTCTTTACTCATATCTGCAACTGTTATGAGGATATGTCTTTCCTACCACCAGTACAAATCCAACCATGCTGTATGTCAGCTTTGTATATGTCATAGTAGAGTAAGAAGCCATTCCTAGTTCTCAGTAGTTTACAACAAGAAAAAATCCTCACTCATGCTGCCCTAATATCAGTCACTCTGTGATTCTGTATATAATCTCAATGCTGGCCTCAAATTGAGAGAACAGTATCACCTGGTACAATGACATTCTTCTTGTGGAAGTCATATTAAAGAAAATGGTAGGTGTTGTTAAAGCTTTTGCTCTAATTGTAACATTTCATATCAGTTCACATTCTTCTAGACAAAGTAAGCCACTTGGTGAAGCTTGATGTCAGTAAACTGGTCTACAACTTATGGGTTGTCTGTGTGGTTATTACATGAAAATGATGCTTTTCCACATTAAAAGGCAGAGAAAATCCCATGTCCAAGCCTGATGTCATAGAATTAGGATGTACTTCCAAAATGAGGAACAGCTAACCTTTTGAAAATGTATAAAGTCTACTGCGCTTTACTCTGCTAGTCACAAATATTGACTTTCCACTCTTTTGCCCACCAAATATGCCCACAAAATATACTCATGTCCTCCTCAAGAAAGAAAACTCAACATGCAAGATAAACACGTTAGGGCACCTGGGTGGCTCACTGGATTGGGCATCTGCCTTCAGCTTAGGTCATGATCTCAGGTTCCTGGGATTGAGCCCCACATCAGGCTCTCTGCTCAGCAGGGAGCCTGCTTCCCCCGCTCTCTGTCTGCCTCTCTGCCTACTTGTGATCTCTCTGTCAAATAAATAAATAAAATCTTTAAAAAAAAGATCAATACATTAATCTTATGATATTCTCTATCTATATCAGGTCAGACCATGGTTGCTCTTGATTTACATAATTAAAAACTAAAAAGACAAATTATATGTCCACCACATACCGCATGGTAGTACAGGGACATTAAAATACTCGGAAATATTTACATTTGGAAAGGAAAAAAATAAGCAGCATATGGCAGATATGGGCCAATAGTAATGTTCGAAAGTGGCTAGAGAGACGTTATGAGGCATGCTATCCTGGACAGGAAGTGGGTTCTGAATCAGACCCTGGGTTTACATCACAGCAGCTCCCTGGTGTGCTGTTCCCTGTATTCTCCAGGCCACATGGACTTGCTGCTTTTATGAATTCTTGGAGTACTGGTAATAAGTGTTATCACAATTTGTGTGTTTATTTTAAACATTCTGATCTTATTTCATGTATTTTAATTCCAACTCTCTAAACAATTTGTAACTCCTTAAATTAAGACTGAATCTTAACAGTGTTGCCAATGCATAAGAATGCATGTATGTAGTAGCACTTAGGGCAAATTACTAGAAGTACAGTAAAAAGACGTGACCATTTGATTCAAGCTGATCCTTCCTGAGGATAAGCTAGTCCACCAAATGGAGTTCCAAAAGTCACAACTTTATAAGAATTATGTACGTAACAAAGGGTGCAAAAGTGCATATAATAGGCTGATATCATTTCTTAAGTGTAGACATGGCTTTTTGACCATAGTTCTCTTGATTTCATGCATCTTTTTTAGACCTGAGTTTTGTTTATGTTTTTATTAAGGAGATGTTATTGGTGTCAGGAAGTCTAAGCAGCAGTCAGTGAAACACTAGCAGCCAGTTGTCCTAGCACCTTCTTGACACTCAACCTATATATCCAGGGCTCCGTTTCTAGTTTGGAGAAATTATACTCTACCCTTCACTGCAACCAACTTGTCATGAGACTATTTAAGTAGACATAATTGACTGTTTCAAGTATTTTACTGGTTGAGTAAAAAAAAATTCATTGTGATTATTAAAGTCAGGTTTAGATAAAGCTGTAAAGTAAACAGGTATGTCTTTAAGTTATTTGGTCTCTATATGCACTTATAGGAAGTTAAGAAAGAGAGAATACTTTAGAAGTAAGTATGTTGGTTGTGTTAGTAAGAAGATAATTTTGGACAATGAGCCATTTATGACCTCCACAAGAATACCATAAACAATACTTCTTGCCACTTAGATAGCATAGAAAACTGTCTCCCCACACAATCCTTTGAAATAGATGTTAATAATTGTCTTTTTTTAGAGGGGAGGGGCACAGGGAGATGGAAAGAGAGAATCTTAAGCATGGAGATGAACGCAGGACTCCATCTCACAATCGTGAGGCACAATCAGGAACCTCATGCTTAACCAACTGAGCCACCCCAGTGCCCCAAGAATTTTTCATAGTACAACTACTATAGTATACAATAGAATTTAAAGCAAACTGCACTGCAAGATAGATGGACTGTTAATCTGAATTTTCTCTTCTAATTTGAGTCTTCATAAAGTTCGTATTTCTCACAGCTCTGTTATCTCTTAATGACATTCCCTAGTTTTATTCTAGTCTCTACTATATAATGAATATATATATATATATATATATATATATATATATATATATAATCTGTGTCTGTGCGCACACACAGACACACACATACTCTCTCTTCTATATTCTGTGTATTAACACATTTTAGGAGGGTGTGGAGACCTTCCAGTTTAGCATCTTATGTGGGCAAGACATATAAGAAATGAGAAAGTTATCAAGCTGGTCTACAACTGAAGAGTTTTGATGTGCGCATATTATGCACTGGCAAAACACAATGGACTTTAGATATTAGGAGATGCCAAGCAGCCTGGGAAGATTGTAAACTCTAAAGTAATTGCTAGCACTTCATATCCTGAAGTGCTAACAAAAAATGGACACGTTCTGAGAGTTCAACATTAAAAGTCAGCCTTTTGGTAAAGGATGCTATCTGTTTCTTATAAGGTGATATTAATAAGAGCTCACATTTGTTGAAGGTTTCCTATACCTCAGACACAAGTCTCAGCACATTCCATATGTTGACTAACTTAATCCTGTAATAGCACTGAGATATGTATTATTATTATTCCCATTTTGAGATGAGAAACTGAAGCAAAGAAAAATTAAATAATCTCCCAGGGTTGTTCACCCAGAATCCAATCCAGGAATTTTGGTTTTATAGAGTGTGCATTGATCATGATGCAAAGGAGTTTTTCTGGTATAACAGTTATTCTGAAAAGAAGAACAGTGTAACTGCTGTATGCCTGAATATGGTTCTGTCATGGTCATTTGAATTTCATTGCTATCGCCTTTATGAAAGTTTTATTTTCTGTGTCAGACCTTAATCAATGGCCAGCCTATTCACAGGGCCCCCAGAGTTCATGAAATATATAAAATTCCCTGGAGTTTGTGAGCCAGACTGTCTTCTCTGTGTATCATTGGAGAGCAGAGTATGATAAGGAGGCCTGAATGGATTTCGAAAGGATATATATATCTACATATCCTTTCCAATATATATTATATATTACATATAAATATATAATATATATTTATATGTAATATATAATATATATTATATGTAATATATATATATATATAAATTTTATAATATATAAATATATATATATATAAATATATATATATATATATATATATATATATATATAAATACATTTTAAATTTACTTATTTGCTTGACTGTGATACAGAGGGACAGATCGAACACAAGCAGGGGGAGTGGAAGAGGGAGAAGCAGACTCACTTGGAGGAGGGAACCCGACCTGCGCCATGGTTCCAGGACCCTGGCTGGGATCAGGACCTGAGTTTAAGGGAGATGCTTAAGACTGAGCCAGCCAGGTGTTTCAAGTACAGAATTTCATTGGAAGAATTAACATTTCCTTTCATTCATTCATTTGAGACATCATCAACTGAAATGTGTAGCAGTAATTGGTTTTCTATTCTATACATCTATGGTGGAAACTCTACAAAGTAAATTCATAGTATAGATAGGTTTTAAAGAAAATATTTAACACTTAACAATAGTAATAAGCACATTGAAATTAGGGTTCCTAATATTAGTTACAGGTTGGCTAAAATCTTATTCGTCCCTCTCCAAAAAATATTATTAGATGATCTTTCGGTAAATGTTTGTCTCAGATTTCTTACTTCCTCTTCATTCTAAAGCTTTCTGCTCATTCGGCTTTTATTTGTTGTATCTAGGAATCTGACATCTACCTTCATTGAATCTCTGCAATATATCCCTGCCCTATTTATGTTATGTCTACAACTCATCTCTTCTCTTCTTATCTCTTAGTATTTTCTTTGTAGCCAGATTTTGCTTCTCCATCACCTTATACTATAAAATTTTGTTGAGAATGCAGAATGATGTGATGCCTATTTGGATTTTCATATCAGGGTACACAGAAAAAATTAATTTGGCTAAGAATTTGTACATTATTTTCATTCATTCATTCAATGAATACATTTTAAGCATCCACTCAAAAATCTGTCTGGCTTCCAGGCACTCTTGCAGGATCAAGGTATGCCAATGTGCACAACAAATCACAGCCCTCTGGTAATTTAATTCTTGTGAGTGAGACACAATTTTTCTTCAAAGGTATCCACCTTTCACTAATGTTAGTTTGTCCATTCTACATGTAGGGTCTGCTGCTGAAATCAAGCCTTAAACCAGGTAGCATCTATGAGGAATTGCCTCATAACCTGAGGTCACTACTTTTGCCCAGTTCAGCTCTGACCTCAATGATGTAACTCACAAATCTTGAATCTTAGTGTATGTCTGTCTGAGTTCTTGAAACAAGTACAGTTTTCTCTCATGGCTGTTGATGAACAAGTGGCTGTCATCTCTGCTCGTGTAAACAGGCACATTGGTAATCTGGAATCTGACAGAGGAACAATGTTTGAGAATGCTTTCTTAGCTCATCTTGTCTGCCATCACCAAGACTGCTTGGGCAACCTCAAAACTGAAAGAAAAATCTTGGTACAGTCAGATGCAACGCTGAAAGATGTAACAGTTTTGGGGGCTGGTATTGAAACTTAAACTTACAGATTCACATAAAATATCAGTTATTTTTGTCATTGTTTCTTCTAGTCATCATTTCCACTTATAAATACATTCTCATATTCCTAACCTAGAGTAAATGTGTTAGAAATAAAGAATACCTATTCCTTAGTGAAAAAAAAATATAATTTCATGTTTTATCCTTTGAGGATAACTGAAGGGCAATGTAGCAGAATAAATTGTGATATTGGGGTGATAGCTCTTATTTTAGATTGAATAAGGCAGGGATAGCCTTCTGTATAGGTGAAAAAAAAATGGTTAGATGGAGTAAAGGACATGAATCAAGAAATAATTCAACAAATGATAATATTGTAATATGTAAAGTAATTGAGGGTGATGATATGGGTATTATGCACATGGAGTCTGGCATGTAATTTAGAAAAGATCTGCTGTTTCATGATAAAAAATATTTTGATTTGGTTGGAAGTTGGAGGTGAAATTGTCCAAATCCATCAATTGAGAGGAAAGCAAACAAGAGACTTGAACTCGTGATAGTCTATTTCTTTAACATTTATGTATGTTTATATTAAAATAAAAATGTATAGAGTGACAGAAACCTTCCCTCTACTCTGCACACGTCTTTTGTAATCATGGAACAAACATTTTAAGAAAAACTCCTAAGGCAAGCATTACAATTTAATAAAAATAATAAAAACAAAAATACCATGTGCAAAAGGGTAACTGCATTTTAATCAATTAGGCAGTGACTTGAACACACTCAAGAAGACATATACACTGAAATAAATGACTGTTATAGATGTCTTGTCCATGAAGAATATTGTAGAAATATATATCATTGAGGCATTAAGAGACTTCCTCCATAAATTTCCACAGCTGAGGAACAGAAACCATGATGTGGAAGAGTTAGCTTCACCATTCCCTCATTTAATAGTTTCATATATTTTTAGGATTCAAAAATTCACTGGAGGCTCCTGTTATGGCTAGGCTGTGGAGTTCTTGAGAAAATGTTGCCACTATCCTGATAACAATGAGAAACTTGACAGATAAGCCACAAAATAACTCTTCCTTTGCACATCAGGCAGCTGAATCCCCAAATCAGACTAGAAACCTGAAATCCAAGGACAGATGGGGTCCCCAAGGAAAACAAAACAAAACAACAGCAACAACAACAAGAAATAGGACTTTCTTATCACGGATTGGCAGAGTATGAGAACAGATAGTCATACTACACAAGCAAGTAAGAATAAATCAGCCACATTTTTCATCAATTTATAAAGACTTGTTAGAGGTTAAAATCAGCCTGTAGAACCCCTGGAACTATCAAAACAAGGACATTTTTACCCACAGATAGGCATTTATCCATCCATGGACTTCCACTGGGTGCTAATAAGAAAGACTGGGAACAGGTGCAGATCCAAGTAAGGGTCTCCTTTTTAACTGGCAGGAATTCAGGAAATTATTTGCTCCCCCTAGAAAAGTCACAAAGCCCCATCCTTTTTCTCTCAAAACCCTAAGTCTATCACTCCCAGACACGAGCGAAAGCCCTCTACCTCAGGGGAAGTGGAAACTAACAGCTCTGAGAACAGCATCTTACACCAATACGAATGGAGAGGTCTTCTACATCTCGGGAATGGCAAAAAAATGTTCTGCTGCATAAGAAAGAAAGAAAGAAAGAAAGAAAGAAAGAAAGAAGAAAGACTCCACTCATATACAACATGTTGTTCTACAGAGAAATACCTTAAAAAGTCTACAAGAAAAACCACTAGTGACAATAAATAAAGTCCAATATAATGAGGTATAATAGCAATAAGAAAAAATTGAATCTTCTTTCACTTTGAAGTAATTACAATTAGAAATTGAAATAGTAATTACCAAGTACAATTGTAACAAATATTTTAAAGTATTTTTCACATTCAAATACATTTTCACAACGTATTTAAGATTAATATAATAAAACACTGAAAACATTGAAATCAAAGACGTAGGTAATTGGTGAAATGTACTGTGCTCATAAATTGAGTCAAATTGTTAATATTTCAATTCTCCCCAAATTTATTTACACTTTAAATTCACTTCTAATTAAAATCCAAGCAAGGTAAGTGAAAAAAGTCAAGCAGAGAAAGAAAATTATCAGATGTTTTCACTCAGGTATAGAACATAAGGAATAGCATGGAGGACTAGAGGGGAAGGGAGGGAAAACTGAATGGGAAAAAAATCAGAGAGGAAGACCAAACATGAGAGACCCTGGACACTGGGAAACAAACTGAGGGTTACAGAAGCGGGGGAGGAGGGGGTAACCAGGTGATGGGTATTAAGAGGGCACATGTGGTGATGGCCACTGGGTATTATAGGGAACTAATGAATCATTGAACACTACATCAAAAACTAATTATGTATGATGTTGGTTAATAAAACATAATAATAATATATATATTTTTAAAATCCAAGCATGGGGGGCTTAGTTGTTGGACATCTGCCTTTGGTTAGAGTCATGATCCCAGGGTCCTTGGATCTAACCCAACATCAGGCCCCCTTCTCTGTTAGGGGCTCTGCTTCTTCCTCTCCATTCCCCCTGCTTGCGTTCACTCTCTCACTGGCTATCTCTCTCTCTCTCTTCTCTCTGTCAAATAAATAAATAAAATATTTTTATAAAGATTTTTATTTATTTATTTGACAGTCAGAGATCACAAGGAGGTAGAAAGTCAGGCAGAGAGAGAGAGGTGGAAGCAGGCTCCCTGCTGAGCAGAGAGCCTGACGCAGGGCTCAATCCCAGGACCCCAGGATCATGATCTGAGCTGAAAACAGAAGCTTTAACCCACTGAGCCACCCAGGTACACCTAAAATCTTTTTTTTTTTTTTTTTCAAATCCAAGCAAGGTATTCATTTATTTGCTTGTTTGCTTTGTAGAGATCAACAAGCTGATATTAAAAAGTATATAGAGGCAGCTCTTTCAAGATGGCAGAGCTCTGATTAGTGGGGGGAGGAGTCAAGATGGCGGAGAAGTAGCAGGCTGAGACGACAGCGGGTAGCAGGAGATCGGATCGATAGCTTATCAAACCATTGTGAACACCTACAAATCCAACGGGAAATCAAAGAGGAGAAGAGCAACAATTCTAGAAACAGAAAATCGACCACTTTCTGAAAGGTAGGACCTGCGGAGAAGTGAATCCAAAGCGACGGGAAGATAGACCCCGGGGGGAGGGGCCGGCTCCCGGCAAGCGGCGGAGCCACGGAGCACAACATCGGGACTTTTAAAAGTCTGCTCCACTGGGAGACATCGCTCCAGAGGCTAAACCGGGGGAAACCCAGGCAGGGTCAGCGTAACCCCGGGTCCCGCGGGGTCACAGAAGGACCGGGGGTGTCTGAGGGCCGCAGAGCTCGCAGGTATTAGAGCGGGGAAGCCGGCTACAGCGACAAAGCCGAGGAGCGAGCTCTCAGCCCAGGGTTACCTTGTGCCGGTCGCAGGCTGGGTGGGCTCGGAGCGCGGCCGGAGGCCACAGAGACAGAAGCGACAGGGCGCTTTTCTCCAAGTGTCAGCAATTGACTGCTTTCCTCAAGGCGCGAACGCAGGCCAGGGAGGCGGGGCGGTTGGGCGCTTTTCTCTGAGGGCGCAGTGAGGAGCGGAACCCCAAGCTCTCGGCTCCTCCGGGCCAGAGACTGGGAGGCCGCCATCTTCATTCCCGTCCTCCGGACTCTACGGAAAGCGCTCAGGGAACAAAAGCTCCCGAAAGCGAACCCGAGCGGATTACTTAGCCCGGCCCCTGGCAAGGGCGGTGCAATTCCGCCTGCGGCAAAGACACTTGAGAATCACCACAACAGGCCCCTCCCCCAGAAGATCAACAAGAAACCCAGTTAAGACCAACTTCTCTCACCAAGAACAGCGGAATTCCACAGCAGGAGAAAGCAAATCTTATCTGGACAAAATGACAAGGCGGAAAAACTCACCTCAAAAAAAAAGAACAAGAGGCAGTACCGAAGGCTGGAGACCTAATCAATACGGACATTGGTAATATGACAGATCTAGAGTTCAGAATGACAATTCTCAAGGTTCTAGCCGGGCTCGAAAAAGGCATAGAAGATATTAGAGAAACCCTCTCCGGAGAGATAAAAGCCCTTTCTGGAGAAATAAAAGAACTAAAATCTAACCAAGTTGAAATCAAAAAAGCTATTAATGAGGTGCAATCAAAAATGGAAGCTCTCACTGCTAGGATAAATGAGGCAGAAGAAAGAATTAGTGACATTGAAGACCAAATGACAGAGAATAAAGAAGCTGAGCAAAAGAGAGACAAACAAATACTGGACCACGAGGAGAGAATTCGAGAGATAAGCGACACCATAAGACGACACAACATTAGAATCATTGGGATTCCAGAAGAAGAAGAAAGAGAGAGGGGAGCAGAAGGTATATTGGAGACAATTATTGGAGAGAATTTCCCTACTATGGCAAAGGGAACAAACATCAAAATCCAGGAGATGCTAAGAACGCCCCTCAAAATCAATAAAAATAGGTCCACACCTCGTCATCTGATAGTAAAATTTACAAGTCTTAGCGACAAAGAGAAAATCCTGAAAGCAGCCCGAGAAAAGAAATCTGTAACATACAAGGGTAAAAACATTAGATTGGCAGCGGACCTATCCACAGAGACCTGGCAGGCCAGAAAGAACTGGCATGATATATTCAGAGCACTAAACGAGAAAAACATGCAGCCAAGAATACTATATCCGGCTAGGCTATCATTGAAAGTAGAAGGAGAGATAAAGAGCTTCCAGGACAAACACAAGCTGAAAGAATTTGCAAACACCAAACCAGCTCTACAGGAAATATTGAAAGGGGTCCTCTAAGCAAAGAGAGACCCTAAAAGAAGTAGATCAGAAAGAAACAGAAACAATATACAGTAACAGTCACCTTACAGGCAATACAATGGCACTAAACTCATATCTCTCAATAGTTACCCTGAATGTTAATGGGCTAAATGCCCCAATCAAAAGACACAGGGTATCAGAATGGATAAAAAAACAAAACCCATCAATATGCTGCCTACAAGAAACTCACTTTAGACCCGAAGACACCTCCAGATTTAAAGTGAGGGGGTGGAAAACAATGTACCATGCTAATGGACAGCAGAAGAAAGCTGGGGTGGCAATCCTTATATCAGATCAATTAGATTTTAAGCCAAAGACTATAATAAGAGATGAGGAAGGACACTATATCCTACTCAAAGGGTCTGTCCAACAAGAAGACCTAACAATCTTAAATATCTATGCCCCTAACATGGGAGCAGCCAACTATATAAACCAATTAATAACAAAATCAAAGAAATACATCGACAGTAATACAATAATAGCAGGGGACTTTAACTCTCCCCTCACTGAAATGGACAGATCATCTAAGCAAAAGATCAACAAAGAAATAAAGGCCTTAAATGACACACTGGACAAGATGGACATCACAGATCTATTCAGAACATTCCATCCCAAAGCAACAGAATATACATTCTTCTCTAGTGCACATGGAACATTCTCCAGAATAGACCATATCCTGGGTCATAAATCAGGTCTCAATCGGTACCAAAAGATTGAGATCATTCCCTGCATATTTTCAGACCACAATGCTCTGAAGCTAGAACTCAATCACAAGAGGAAATTTGGAAAGAACGCAAATACATGGAGACTAAACAGCATCCTTCTAAAAAATGAATGGGTCAACCAGGAAATTAAAGAAGAATTGAAAAAAATCATGGAAACAAATGATAATGAAAACACAACGGTTCAAAATCTGTGGGACACAACAAAGGCAGTCCTGAGAGGAAAATACATAGCGGTGCAAGCCTTTCTCAAGAAACAAGAAAGGTCTCAAATACACAACCTAACCCTACACCTAAAGGAGCTGGAGAGAGAACAACAAAGAAAGCCTAAACCCAGCAGGAGAAGAGAAATCATAAAGATCAGAGCAGAAATCAATGAAATAGAAACTAAAAAAACAATAGAACAAATCAACAAAACTAGGAGCTGGTTCTTTGAAAGAATTAATAAGATTGACAAACCCCTGGCCAGACTGATCAAAAAGAAAAGAGAAAGGACGCAAATAAATAAAATCATGAATGAAAGAGGAGAGATCACAACCAACACCCAAGAAATACAAACAATTATAAGAACATACTATGAGCAACTCTACGCCAACAAATTTGACAATCTGGAAGAAATGGATACATTTCTAGAGACATATAAACTACCACAACTGAACCAGGAAGAAATAGGTAACCTGAACAGACCCATAACCAGTAAGGAGATTGAAACAGTCATCAAAAATCTCCAAACAAACAAAAGTCCAGGACCAGACGGCTTCCCAGGGGAATTCTACCAAACATTTAAAGAAGAATTGATTCCTATTCTCCTGAAACTGTTCCAAAAAATAGAAATGGAAGGAAAACTTCCAAACTCATT
>JAHRIG010009353.1:0-11546 GCA_020311275.1 Eira barbara | reverse complement strand
CAGGGGTGAGCCGTGTGCATGGAACACAGAGCCCAATGGCAGAAAGACAGCAGTTCAGGCCCCCGCTCAGCCTCTTTGTAGCTCGGTGACCCCAAGCAGGGCTCTGAAGCTACAGACCCCATCCCAAAACTGGAGAATGTAATGGGTACTGCTAAGCGGGATGTAGAAAGAAATGACTCGTACAGTTCCTGCCTGGTGCCTGGGAGACCTGTGGAGTCCAGAGGAAAGGCATTCGTGTCAGTGACCAATTTACCCATGTACCTGCTCTTCCACTTGTTGATTTTGGTGTCGTCCTTAAGAAACAGATGCCAAAACTAAGGTCAGGGAAAATTTCTTCTTAGGTTTTCTTCTCTGAGGTTAATAGGTTTAGCTCTTAAATTTAGATCCGTGATGCATTAGGGGTTCATTTTCTGTCTCTTCTGGGGAGGGGCACGGACCTTCATTCAGTCATTTTTAATTTTATATATTTGTATGTGTAAGAAGGGATGCGGTTTAGTCACTGTAGTACCTTAGGTTGTCATTTGTAGAGACTTGCCAATAGATCTGCAAGAATTTGTAGGATACTATTTATTCTCTCCTTGAAGAAATTCGCTGAGATCATGAAAGAAGTCCAGAAGGAGTTTAACTGGTATCTTCTGTGGGGGTGGAGCAGTGCCCTTGTTAAGAGCACACACACCCCTCTGGTGGCCACAGGAGACATTGCAGGAGTTCCCTGATCTGTCTGCAAAACAAGCCAGTCAATGTTGGGCATCTTCAAGGATTTGCAGAGAGATCGAAACAATTCTGTAAAGTGAAATGTTTTGGAGGGTGTCTTCTAGGAAATCTGTGAAAAATAGGCTTCTTCCCAAGTGCACTACTTCAAGAAATATTTTCTGAGAAGCTGTGTCAGGCCCTGGGTTCCAGGGTAGAAAGTAGGGAGAATGGTGGATGCTTCCCCAGAGGCACAGGGTGTATGGTGGGATAGTGTGGGAAACAACTGGTCTACACCACAGCGCTGTATATCCAGTTGAAACAAAGCAGGGAAAGAAAACAAGCCATATTTATGGATTCCTTTGTTACATTAACCTTAAACATTTTAGAAAATTTGAAAACTATCACTCAGCATATCTGTATCCTCTTTTCCCAGTTAGATGACATCAACTTACATTCCCAGCGTATCTTTTACTTATTAGGAGAAGATGATGTCATATATTGAACTCTTAATGACTCTACAGAAAACCTTGTAAAACTGACAGATGGATTAAGTCCTAAACTTAAGGACACAGAATCAGTATGCAAAAATGAGTTTCATCTCTATACATGAATAACATGCTATCAAGGACAGAAATTTAGAAAATACTTTTTCATTGATAATCACTCAAAAAGAATAAAATACATAGGAATTATTTTCACCCAGAGGTGAAAGACCTGCATACTGAAAACTTAAGTCATTAATGAAACAATTGGAAAAAGATAGAATTATGTCTGAAACATCCCATGCTAATGGATCCCTAAGATATATGTAATCCAGAGGTCCACACTGCATAAAGCGATCTAAATATTCAGTGCAAACCCCATCAAGATCTAATGGCATTTTTAGAAATAAAACCAATAATCCTACAAAGTGAATAATACCACAGAAGGCCCTGAATAGCCAAAGACATCTGGAGAATGAAGAAAACTGGAGGCATCATGCTTTCTGAATTCACAGTGTATTACAGAGTTGTAGAGACGGAAATCGTATGGTATCGACCTTCAGACAGACACACAGATCAATGGAACAGAGTAGAAAGTCCAGGAAAAAAACACACATACATAGTCAATTAATTTACAACAAAAGCTCCAAGCATATAAAATAGGGTAGCAAGGGTCTCCACAATAAGTGGCTTCGGAAACACTGGGCAACCTCAAGTGAAGCAATGCAACTGAATGTCTATACCACCCGATCCACAAAATCGAAGTCACAATGTGGCAGGGACTTCTACAAAACCGCTACCATAAAATACCGAGCTGAAAATTGGGCAGAATGTTATTAACACCACAACCTTTTTTTTTATAAAAAGCTCCATGACCAAAATTTGAACTCCAGATTCTGAGATGAAGAGTCAGATGCTGTGCTGATGGAGCCAGCCAAGAACCTATTACAACTATGGGGCACAGAGGTGTCAGAATAGATCTATTCATTCATCCCCTTAACACAATTTTTTTTTTGGAAGACTGTTTCTTGAGATCCCTCTTGACACCAATTTTTAGATTTGACATCAGAAGGAAAGGCTACAATGAAAAATATACAACTGGGACTGCATCAAACTAAAAGCCTTCTGTGCAGAAAAGGAAATCTCCAGTCATCGACACGTTGAAAAGAGAACATACTGAAGAGGAGAAAATATTTGCAAACTACCTAACTGATAAATGTATCATATCCAAAATATTGAAGAACTCATACAACTCAATAACACAAAAACAGATAGCAGTTACAAGATCAGCAGAGTTCAGAATAGATATTTTTCAAAAGAAAACACCCAGAGGTCCAACAAATACATGAAGAGATGTTCACCAGGGAAATGCAAATCAATACCCAAAATGATGTCACCTGTCACCTGTCAGAATGCCTAGTACCCAGAATACCAAACAAGAAGGTTGGCCAAAATGTGGAGGAAAGGGAGCTGTGCTCTATTTTTGGGACTGTAAACAGGTCCTGTTGGTAGGACTGTAAATGGGAGCAGCCACTATGGAAAACAGTATCAAGTTTTCTCAAAAAATTCAACATGGGGCACCTGGCTGATGCTGTCAGAAGAGTGAGTGACTCTTGATCCTGGGGTCATGAGTTTGAGCCCCACACTGGGGGTAGAGAGTACTTGAAAAATGGATATAGAACAACCATATCATCCAACGATTCCCCTGTTACATATTAGAATGCAGCCAAGTCTTCTCTCTTTTACAATGAAGGTGTATAGGGGTGCCTGGGTGGGTCAGTCGTTAAGTGTCTGCCTTCGGCTCAGGTCACAATCCCAGGGTCCTGGGATTGAGCCCCACATCAGGCTTCCTGCTCAGTGGAGAGTCTGCTTCTCCCTCTCCCACTCCCCCTGCTTGTGCTCACTCTCTCTCGCTCTCTCTCACTCTCTCGCTGTGTCTCTCTCTCTGTCAAATAAATAAAGAAAATCTTCTAAAAAAATAAATAAATGAAGTAAAATAAAAGGAAAGCGTATACTTTGATGTGCCCCGCTGTTTCATTCCAGCCCTGAGAGTCTCTGCTCCTTTGAAGTAGACTGTGAAGGGCCCTGGCCACCAAGCTAAGGTTTAAAGTCTCAGGTCATCTGCCCTCCAGAGCGCTACTCAAATCCTGAGAAGTTAGCTCTCAGTCTATTCCCCTTGTACCCACAGCTCTGTCTTCCCCAATCTCTCAAGACCCAGGACCCCACTCCCTGGAAACTTGACATAGCTTGTGACTCGGCTGGCCCAGGACTTGCTGAGTCAGCACTGGGCCCAAAGCTATGTCCTGAGCTGACCCCTGCAAACATGCCTGGGCCAGAGGAACTTAGAAACTACTTAGCAGAGTGCTCTCACAAGCACAGGCCCCCAACCTGTATACTTGCTGATCAGGGAGCATCTCCCAGCCATTGCAGTCTCACCGTATCCAATGAGCCATCAGGTGTTCTGTGCAAATTCCTTCGTCTCTTGTCCCTCAAACAGCCGAGACTCTCCCCAGCAGGTGAGAACAGGTTAAGTCACATGCACATGATCACCAAAATCTTGCTGGCTTTAAGTCTTCTGCTACTCATACAGATATTTCCTTCCCAGCTCAGCAGTATCTGGAAGCGCGGATACTCTACTGAGGCTTCTGATCTTGAAACCTCAGACCATTCATTGATCCCATGGTCTGATGTGCCTGGTGTCTTCCTTTTGCCCTCAGGAATCTTTTTCTCCATAAGGTCCAGCCCTCGGCTCTGAGTGCTGCATTCACCCATGGGATCCACCAGGTAACTCTTGTGATCCTTGGAGCCTCCCTGTGGATCGTATGGGAACGATAATCTGGAGTTGATGGATTTCTACGAGTTTCTGGAGTGAAAAAGGGACATATATCAATCCAGCTGTCTCAGATTTTGTTCTGTGGAGGGAAACACTGACACTGACAGGGCAAACAAAGTCCATTCAAATGCAATATATTTGATACATGCACATGATCAGAAAGGAAAATTCAAACCACAATTTGCCTCATTTTATATTTATATTTATTCAAAATGATGACCCAAGTTTGCTTCCTTCAAAAGGTCCACAGAAGACAGCAAGAGGCTATTTTAAGTGTCAAAGTGGTCACTTTGACAGAAACCTAAGTGGTGCTTTTCCTCTCCCATCACGGAGCTTTTCTTCCTCCACCTTGCAGCACACAGCCTATTCTTTCTTCCTCTTTGGAAGGAAGCCAGGTGCCCACCTTAATGCTCAATCCCTGAAGAACATCTTTTCTTCTTCTTCTTCTTCTTCTTCTTCTTCTTCTTCTTTTTTTTTGTAGGATAGTGTCTTCTAGTAATCACACAGAAATGGTGGCTGGCCCAGGTGAAGAAGACAGATTATTGACAAGGGAACTGCATTTCCACTTTCGGCAACATTATCTGAGGTGAAATGTTAGATCTCAATTGGGTAAATTGGGAATGAATTTTCCTCAACTCTTTCCAGAGGAGGGTGTGGGATGTGACTGCCCCAGGGCCTGACTGCCACAGCAAGGAGCACTGCACCAGAACTTCAGACTTTGAAGACTATGGGAGGATTAACTCTGAAACTGCCTGTAATCAAAAGAGTTTGGGGGTGAGGGAAGGAGAAACAGCAAAGCATCAGTGTGGGAAATGCACAGTGGATGCTAAAGTACTTGAAAACTGAGCAAGGACGGGGTCTGGTGTCTTGCACCTGGTATGTGACCCTCATAGGAGGCTCTAGAGCAAGGACTAAAGCCACAGTTGATGCCAAACTCAGAGTAGAAATTTACAGTCCCTTCCAGGCAGTGGAGATGTGAGAGAAAGTGCGTGGGCTTCTTAATCAAGGCACCAAAACTTCAGTGCCCCGTTTCTCATATGCTGGCCATGTGCTACATAGTCAAGTCTCTGTTCCCTCACATAGCACACAAGGACCACGATGGTGCCTTTTCTTTACTCAAGCTAGATCAAATGTCATGAGGGAAATCTAAAGCCTGCTCAGAGGTGAGGTTTATTGTTAGATGAAATTATTACTGACTCAGTAACAGAGATTCTGAAGTATGGTTTTTGTTCATTTATAACCCTGGGAACAGGTTTTTCAGTGGCGATGACATTCTCCCCGGGGTTATTGAGGTGCCACTTAGTGTACAATTAACTCCTGAGGCCTAAGCAGCACCAGGCGTCCCTCAAGAGAAGGCACAGGGTCCAAGTGGATGCTCATTACTCACAATCCTTGCCTTGACCTCTGGGCATTACCTCTAGGACTGGCATTTGGGAAACTACCATAAACATGAGTTAAAAATTTGCGATACTAGCATTTGTAGGAGCTTTCACAGTGATGACCTTGTGCCAATGCTTAAGTGGTTTTTAGATAAACAGAAATCAGAAGGAAAATAAATAGATAAATAGAAAGATAATGAAAACGTCCTGTCTCTGTCTATGAAGCCAGCATTACCCTGGTCCTCAAACCAGGCAAAGATCCCATGAAAAAGAAGAATTTCAGACCAATTTCCCTGGCGAATATGGACACCAAGATTCTCAACAAGATCCTAGCTAATAGGATCCAACAGTACTTTAAAAAGATTATCCACCATGACCAGGTGCGATTTATCCATGGGATGCCAGGGTGGTTCAACATTTGCAAATCAATCAACATGATAGAACAAATCAATAAGAGAAGAGAGAAGAACCACATGGTCCTCTCAATTGATGCAGAAAAAGCATTTGACAAAATATAGCATCTGTTCCTGATTAAAGTGCTTCAAAGTGTAGGGATAGAGGGAACATTCCTCAACTTCATCAAATCTATCAATGAAAAACCAGTGAATGAATGAAAAACAGTGAATATGATTCTCAATGGGGAAAAGAGAATAGCATTCCCTTTGAGGTCAGGAACACGACAAGGATGCCCACTCTCGCCACTGTTGTTCAACATAGTACTAGACGTCCTAGAAACAGCAATCAGACAACAAAAAGAAATAAAAGGTACACAAATTGGAAAGGAAGAAGTCAAACTCTCTCACTTTGCTGATGACATGATGCTTTATATGGAAAACCCAAAAGAATCCACCTCCACACTACTAGAACTCATACAGCAATTCACTAATGTTGCGGGATACAAAATCAATGTACAGAAATCCATTGCTTTCTTATACACTAACCATGAAAATATAGAAAGGGAAATTAGAGAATTCATTCCATTTACTATTGCACCAAGAAACACAAAATACCTTGGAATAAACCTAAGCAAAGAGGTAAAGGATCTGTAGTTGAGGAACTAAAGAACACTCATGAAAGAAATTGAAAAAGACACAAAAAGATCAAAAAGCATTCCATACTTATGGATCAGAAGAATAAACATTGTTAAAATGTCCATACTGCCCAGAGCAATCTATACTTTCAATTCCATCCCGGTCAAAATTCCACCAGCATTTGCTGGAACAAACAATCCTAAAATGTATATGGAACCAGAAAAGAGCCCAAATTGCCAAGGAAATGTTCAAAAAGAAAAACAAAACCAGGGGCATTACATTGCCTGATTTCAAGCTTTACTACAAAACTATGATCAACAAGACAGCATGGTACTGGCACATAGACCAAGGGAACAGAGGAGAGAGCCCAGATATGGACCCAAAACTCTATGGTCAAATAATCTTCGACAAAGCAGGAAAAAACATCAAGTGGAAAAAAGACAGTCTCTTCCATAAACGGTGCTGGGAAAATTGGACAGCTATATATAGAAGAATGAAGCTTGACCATCCTGTTACACCATACACAAAGCTACACTCGAAATGGATAAAAGACCTCAATGTGAGGCAGGAATCTATCAAAATCCTAGAGGAAAACATAGGCAGTAACCTCTTTGACATCATCCACAGCAACTTCTTTCAAGACATGTCTCCAAAGGCAAAGGAAACAAAAGCAAGGATGAACTTCAAGATCAAAAGCTTCTGCACAGCAAAGGAAACAGTCAACAAAACAAAGAGGCAACCCATGGAATGGGAGAAGATATTTGCAAATGACAGTACGGACAAAAGGCTGATATCCAGGATCTATAAAGAACTTCTCAAACTCAACACACACAAAACAGAGAATCATGTCAAAAAATGGGCAGAAGACATGAACAGACACTTCTCCAATGAAGACATACAAATGGCTACCAGACATATGAAAAATGTTCATCATCACTAGCCATCAGGGAGATTCAAATTAAAACCACATTGAGATACCACCTGACACCAGTTAGAATGGCCAAAAATAGCAAGACAGGAAACAACGTGTGTTGGAGAGGATGTGGAGAAGGGGGAACCCTCTTACACTGTTGGTGGGAATGCAAGTTGGTGCAGCCACTTTGGAGAACAGTGTGGAGATTCCTCAAGAAATTAAGAATAGAGTTTCCCTATGACTCTGCAATTTCCCTACTGGGTATTTACTGCAAAGATACAGATGTAGTGAAAAGAAGGATCATCTGTACTCCAATGTTCATAGCAGCAATGGCCACGGTTGCCAATCTGTGGAAAGAATCAAGATGCCCTTTGATGGACAAATTGATAAGGAAGATGTGGTCCATATACACTATGCCTCCATCAGAAAGGATGAATACCCAACTTTTGAATCAACATGGACAGGACTGGAAGAGATTATGCTGAGTGAAATAAGTCAAGTAGAGAGAGTCAATTATCATATGGTTTCAGTTATACGTGGAGCATAAGAAATAACCTGGAGGACATGGGGAGATGAAGAGGAGAAAGGAGTTGAGGGAAATTGGAGGAGGAGATGAACCATGAGAGACTAAGGACTCTGAAAAACAATCTGAGGGTTTCGAAGGGGTGGAGTGTGGGAGGTTTGGGGAGCCCGGTGGTGGGTATTATGGAGGACACATATTGCATGGAGCACTGGGTGTGGTGCGTAAGCAATGAATTCTGTTACACTGAAAAGAAATTAAATTTTAAAAAGTGAAAATAGAAAAAAAATCCATGTCAAATATAAAGACACAGATACGGAAAATGGTACGTCATGCTAACCCTATTCATTTACTCAATCTACTTAATACACAACAAAGTAGTAGCAGAGCAAAACAATTATGTGACAAAGGTGATTTCATAATGACAAAGGGCTCAATTCCACAAGACATAATTCTAGATGCTTAATCCATATAATAAGCAGAAGAATTAAATTAGAAGGAAAAAACAGCAGGATAACTGGAAAATCCTCACATATTTGGAAATGAAGCAACAATTCAAAATAAAGCATCAGCCAAAAGAGAAAGGGATGATCAGAAAATAGATTGAGCCAAATGAAAATGAAATTCATTATCAAATTATGGATTGTAACTAAAGTAGTACTTGAGAAGTTAATTTATAGATCGAATGCTTATAGATTTAAAAAAAAAGTCCTCAAATCAATGACCACACTGATACTTTAGGAAACTAGGAATAGAAGAACCAATGACACTCAAAATAAGCAAAAGAAAGACCAGATGTGAAATCAAGGCAAAACAAGATAAATAAAGAAAAAAACAATAAACTCAAAATCTTGTTGAGAAAAATAAAATCAGAAAGACACAAATCATCAATAAAGAATAAGAAAGGCGACATTTCAATAGCTGCTACAGGAATTAAAATCAATGTACAAGAATGTACAAGACAGCTGCTACAGGTATTAAAAAGGGTGATATAGGAATATTATCAACACCTTTCCTTCAATAAAATGGGCAAATTCCTACATTTCTTGAAAGGCACAAAGTGCTAAAACTCATTCAAAAGGAAACAAATAATCTAAATATCCCTATACATTTACAGAAATTTAATTTGTAGTTAAAACCTCCACAAGAAAACTCTAGGCCCAGATGGCTTCACTGGTGAATTCTAACAAATGCTTCAAAAGAAATAATACCAATTCTATCCAAACTCTTCCAGTAAAATGAGAGGAAAAATGATGCGTTCCCAGAAAGCTAGACCAATCTGACAGACAGAGACAGAGATAAGGAGAGAGCACAAGCACTGAAGAGAGTTGGAGAAGCAGAAAAGTTGTGGAGATAGTACAGAGAGTTCTCATATATACCTACCCACCACCCCAGCCCCCACACAGTTTCCCCTACTGTTAACATCTTACATTAGTATGGTACTTTGGTCACAATTAATGAATCGATATTGGTACATTAGTATTAACTAAAGTCAATACAGTATTCATATTCCTTTCGTTCTTACCAAAGTCTTTATATTGGTCCAGGATCTCATACAGGATACCATTCTATATGTATTTGTCAGATTCCCCTTAAGCTTCTCTTGGCTATCATAATTCTTCAGACTTTCCTTGTTTTTAATGACTTAGATAGTTTTGAGGAATACTAATCAGGGATTTTGTGGAGTGTTTCTCAATTTAGACTTGTCTGGTAATTTCCTATTATTGGGCTAGGGTTATTTTTTAAGAGATTGGGGAAAGTGTGAAGAAGACCACAGAGGGAAAGTGCTATCCCCATTTCATTACACGTTTTCCTTTTTTGTTGTTGTTTTTGTTTGTTTGTTGTTTTGTTGTTTTTTTTTTGTTCCTAAGTTCTCTTAGAAAATTTAAATTACACAATACAGTGTTACTAAGTATAATTACCAAGTTATACAGTAGATCCTCAGACCTTTTTCATTTTATAACTGAAAGTTTGTATCAAGGGTAATTTTTGATTTGCTATTTTTTGTTTCATACATTAGAAACCTAACATCAGAACAAGTCCAACTAATCATGGTAGAAATCTCATTTTTAGCCACTTTGGTTAGCATTTTTTTTTCCGGAAATATAGTGATGAATATATTGTCATTCATAAGGAGAATAATATGGTTCAACATAATCTTTTTCATTTCATTTATGTATAGGTGAAAATGATAAGCTTGTTGTTTAAAAGAGGGATATGTTTTGCAAATGAAGAATTAAATTGTCTTTTATTTACATAAAACGAAGCCATGATATATAAATAATCATTCAAAGATTATAGTTCTAATCTTAGATATCAACAAGCACCCTGAGTTTGTAGTAAATGTCCATTCCTGGTTCCCACTCCCAAAAATTTTGATACAGAATAACAGGGTGGTGGTCAGATCCATACAATTTAACAACCCATGGAATTCTGATAGTTCAGCATATCATAGTTGAGAAACAATCTTGTGAAGGAAAAACAAAAAAACACACAGCTAAATCCTGCAGTGTCTAACTCCCATTCTTCTAGTAATAGAATATCCCTCATCATCCACAACCACATTTTAATAGGTCTGATGACTAGTAGGCTACATATAGCCATATGACTAAGCTCTTGCTCCTGAAGTGAAAGTAGAACTAAAGTATGCAATTTTTTGTCCCTTCCTTAAACGCTAAAGTACTCTGTATCTCATTTCACAGTCTGGCATATGGTCTTGCTGCTGGTAAGCCACATTTAACCAAGGGAAGCAAGAAAACTAAGGGGATTTTGAACAAAGAAATAGATCTTCCTGGGTATTCTGAACTAACTGCAGTTCTTTGTGCTGTTCTGTAAGAGTCTCTGTATTTTCTTGCCTGGTTTGTCACAGCAGCTTAGCCAATACTTTAATAACAATTTTGAGGAATTGAGCCAATAGTCATATAATGCATATTTGTTAATATTTCAGTTTTAAAGTGACCATATATCCTAGTCTGACCAGAGCTTTCTTCCATCTTCAAAAGTGGCCTTGTTGAGACAATAAATGAGATAGCTGCCTTAGTTTTAAGGAACCTGGATTGATCAATGATTATCAAAATTTTAAAAGGATTCTACTGAAGGCTAAATTCCAATTCAGGCATAGTTTAAAATTATGGTCACCTTATAAGCTTTGATTAAGCAGAAGAATAGAACAGTCTGTACTAATGTTATTTTACTACTATGTACATGTAATATTATAATTCATGTTTGATTAGAGGGTAAAAAAGATAAAGAGGCAAATCTAGTCTGGAATGATGTACTTCTTTATTTCTACTTAAATCATTTCACAGCCTCTCCAATCTCCTCTAGCATCTAAAAATCAATGAGCCAGGAATTCTACAGTCCATTGGCAAGTGCCTATCACTCTTCCAAATTTCTGAATAAGTGAAATGATTAATTCATTTAACTTTATTGCCCAGGGAATATCAGAGGTGACAGATACTTTTCTCAATAGTGATTTACACTGAAAAAGGAAATAAAAATCCTGACTATATTTTAATTAAGAGAATACACCAATAAATCCAAGACCCTTTCCCTTGCAATTTCTTTAAGGAGCAAAAGTTTTTGTGTTTTGTTTCTATTTGGTGGCATACATTTTTGCCACTTCTTTTCCTTGCCTTAATGGGGTGGATATCCCTAAAGATTCCTGCCTCAGAAACTGATTAATCTCTTTTTTT